>NSDO01000035.1:58690-118902 GCA_002286825.1 Lagenidium giganteum
TTAGGTGCGATTTTCAAACCGTCAATCAAACGCGCGTATTTTTCGGAAAAGTGAAATGGCGCATTGGTATCTTTATGTTCTACGTGGTCTCATATTTCATTTCTCTTTAATATTCGTACTTAGTCGAGTTCGCGGCTTCATGGTTTTCAAACGCGGCATCTGCCGACATGGCTGCTCCGGTCGAGCTCGTCAACTTGCGCGCCGTCAAGTCGTTTCTGCGCAACTTCCGCGGTGACCAGCGCCATGCGTCCGAGATCATCAGCATCATGGTATGCTACGGCATCGAATGCCTGGCACGGAACGCGCAGTTGAAGGGGATGACGGTGGCTGAACTGCGCGACATCACCAGTACGAGCATCCATCGAGCGACCTCATTGCAGTGTCGACTGTGGCTGATGCGGCTGTGCTGTGTGTGCCTGCTGTTGCAGAGTTCAAAAAGACGCAGACAAAGGACTACTACGTAAGCAGCACCAATCTGCCGGAATCGCTGCGATCGCCAGCGGACGCGGTCGTGTTCCGTAAACCACCGCGGGCGTGGCGAGCAGGCGATGAAGACCACATCAGCGGACGAATCGCCGACGCGACCGACAACGCACCAGCAGAGCTCGACGCGACTTCATTATCTGGTATGTTATGCGCATCAAAGAACGAGCGTTCTGCTTATTACCAGTGTGGCGCCACTGACGTTGAAGATCCTGCAGACCACCACCGTGTTGCCAGTGGACTTCGCCGCATGATCGGTGACAAACTATGCAACACACTGGTGCAGACGTACACCGGTCGCCACCATGTGCTGCTGGAAGACGACATGGTGGACGCGTTTGCGACCGTTGATAGCCTAAAGCAGCCGTCGTGGTTTGAAGTGCCCTCGATGGTGTCGACACTGAACGAATTCGCCGAAGCGTACGTCACGCATTGTATTCGCGCGCATTCTTGTCAACCACCATCCGTTTCGTCGAATCCACCGCCACCGCCGCAGCCTTTTGAGAGACAAGCCAACATCGACAGCAGCTCAATCACAAGCTCAAAGCGCAGCAAGAGCGTCGACGTCGCTGCCGTGCCCACTCAACGTACGCGAACCAAACGTGAGGAGGAAGGAATAAAGGTTCAAGACAAACCAAGCAGATCGCGGACGAGCGAGACGCAGTCTCGGATTAAGGATGTAGTGTCAGCAGACAAGAACAAGCTACTTCGTGTCAAGAAAACGCAGACTCAGCTAATGAAAGAAGCGCTGGCACGCGCGCGCTTGGCCGAATACGATCGCAATCGGCGTCACGAAGAACAAGCAAGCGCGCTGTCCATAGCACGCCACAAAAAGATGCCACTCGACAAAATCACACCTGGTGCGTACTTCCCAGTGTGGTGCTCTGGTCCGGTTCTCACGATCTTGTGTCCGTAGGCGCCGCTGCGTTGGAGATTGTGGACGACTTCATCAAAAGTCCACTAATGGATAGCTTTTGTAATGGTGTTGATTCATCACCACGACGCGTTGACAAGGCATTTGAGGAAGAGATTTATGGCAAAAACACACCGAGGAGTGCGTTTGCAGGTTGTCAAGCCCCTCCGCGGCAGCCGTTGCGATCGATGCCAGATCGACAGAAGCGACACAGTGAGTCAATTTGCCTGCTTCTTCGATGCTGATATGGCCAGTTGTCTGACGAAAAGAGCGCCTACAACTTTCAGATTACAATGGATGGCTAGGAGATTTCGGGCCGGCTCACACTAAAACTGTGCGACCTGAATGGAATGATTCGGAGGAAGACAGTCCTCGGAGCAACGGCGCAAAGCCACCCAAAGGTTGGTCAAATCGGTTCCACTACCATGACTGAGAAAGTGCTAATGCCTGTTTCTCATTGTCCGCGCAGGTCAAGCGCGCAAATACGAATGGAACTTTGACTTGTACGTTCTACCATCTATATCTGATACTTCTCATTTTCATTTCTTTTAGCGTTGTTAACAATAACTTGTTCAGTGGCAATTCATACAGTGGCGAGCATCAACAAGCTTCGGCGCGACGCTCAAGTAGCGACGCAAGTGACCATTCGGACGCGGATGAGAAATTCTTGCACTCGATGGCGGAGTCTTCAGGCTCGGATGAAAACTTTCGTTGGCTGAAAGATGCCGTGTGAATGCCAACCCCCTCTCTCGTAGAATGAAACTCAATATTTTGATATTACAGCACTCCAAGCGCGATTGCAAGGTTGATGATGGCGTACGTGCAGTAGTAGACCAAAAGTAGTCGCCCGTACCAGCTCGGGCATCGGAATTTGTGCCACCAGAACACAGCGTAACTGGAAGCCAGCGTCAACACGAGAAACGCAGCCGAGAGCTTGGCGTGCACATCCACAGACAGATCGACCGGCTCGCCGTGCAAGAACGCGTAGCCCATGGGCAAGCCAAGTCCCAGCAGGATGTTGAACACAGGGCCACCAAAACACCCAGCGATGGCCATTTCTGGGAAACCAGCACGTGCCACGGACACATTGGTCATGAGGTCTCCCACTGAATTGCCCCATGAGAGCACGGTGAGCCCGAGAATGCTGTTGTTAGCATGTGTGATCGTGCCAATGGCGATCAACACTGCCATCAGCTCCGAAGCGATGGCGTAGATCCAGCAAACACACGAGACGAAGGCCATGGCCAGCAGTACCAGGGTGTATGCCAGTGATGTTGGCGGCCGCGAACGATGCGTTGTAAAGGAGACAACGACGGCCCCGCTCACACCACATGTGCCAGCCACAACCCACGCAGGCACCTTGCGCTCGCCAACATCTTCGTTCCAGAACCCACTCATAGCCAACAAAAACAGCGGGATGGTGATGACGCTGACGCTAACAGCGGTACGCGACCATGTGTCCGTCTCAAGCAGCGGGACGGTGTAGTCTCGAACAAGCACGAGCAGAGCTTCGGGGATGCTGATGATCTTCGGAAGTAACGGCGAGTCGCTACAGAGAATACGGCCAACACGTCGCTTTAATCGCCATCGCCATCGCAGGTGGTTCCAGTACGCAGCGTCGATAATGCCGGCGCCACTAGAGAAGGCCACATCCACCGACTCGACGTCCATAAACCCGTCGTCGCGGTCTTCGTCCGAGATCAACGGTGACGTGAACGAATCCGCGTGGAAATGGTCGTCAAACACGTCGCTTCCAAACGAGTCTGCCTTGGCGATGGGAGTCTTCATTTCGTATGTGTCTCGACCTGGCGCTTGAGCTTCCTGCTGCGTGATGAAGACGTAGTGGTTTGCCGGCTTGCTGGCTCGCGGTGACAGCGCATGCCAGAATGCCGACAGCACTCCTCCTTTTGTTTGTGGCTGCTTGTTCGCATCGCCGACGGTGTGCGAGCGCCGACACCGCCCCATGCACTGCGCCAGCACGACCGTCGAGACATACGCCGCGTAGGATAGCAAGAACGCTGCAGCCAGCACTTGAACGCCGTGCTTGGTGCTACCAAGGTGCATTCGCGCCAGTGCAACCAACAGCAGTACAGCAAACATTAGCGCAAACAGATCTCTCGAGAAAGGCCCGCGGTCGACCCGGACGTTCGCGGCAAGGGCCACTGCACCAACCACGACGGTGGACACGAACATGGCGCCGCCGAGCAGTTCGTTCACGCCCGTGTCCGCCACGCCCGACGAGTAGGCCGCAATGGACGAAAACACGTCTGGCGCGCCGTTGCCAAAGGCGAGGAACGTCACGCCAGCGAAATCGTACGGCACGTTGAGCTGCGAGAATCCCATTGAATCGAATTAGACACTATATGAAGCCCACGCATACCTGGGAGACGCTTACCTTCTCACTGATGGTCGCCAGTGTCGGAGAGAAATAGCCGTCGGCTGTGCTTCCAACTGCGGCAGCGCGATCCATCAGCATGAGCAGCCAGCGCCCAAGTTGAAGCAGGAATTGATGGAAGACATCCAAACTCACGCATGTAGAACAGCACGCCCAGCCAACCGACGAACAGCAGCACAGACAGCCACACATACTCGTCCAGCACACAGTAGTGCAGGTACAGGTAGTCGATCTGGAGCGGCCCCAGCGTGCGGTTCGCCGCCAAATGCGCGCAGTCCATCATCACGGCGTCCATAAGTGCGCTGATGATGATGATGATTGTGGCACGTTCTCGCCACGGGCAAGGTTCGCACCGCCCTTTCGTTAAGTTCGCCACTATTCAACAATAGTAACCAAGCGGTTATTGGCATTGCAGTTATATTGGGACGCGAAACGACACGAGATGTCAGTTCATGAGAACGACGAGCGGCGCCGCGAGCGCGCCAGCGTTGCGAGCACGATGCTGGCGAGATGCGGATGATCCATTGTGGCGCGGTTCACAGGGTACATTTCGCCCAAGCTGGAGAACTCCTCGGCAGCGCAGAGGAAGTCGTCGAGCGAGAACTCGAACTTGCGCAAATGCTGCATGACACACGACAGCGCCTTGCGTTTGCCCTTGTCGTCGCCGCCAAAGATGGCGACCATGCGAGTGACGATGGCCTCCAGCTCCTGCAGGTTCTCCTGCAACTCGGAGACGCTGCCGCCACGCATGAGGTTGGAGCGCACTCGCGCCGCGCGGATGTCTTCCTGGACGACGGGGCCGAGCTGGCGCGTGGCGTTGGTCTGCTTGATGTCCTTGATCTTGTTGCGGAACTCCTGGATGATGTTGTTGGCCATCTCTGGGTAGTGCATGCTCATGCGGTCAAGGCCCGAGCGACTGAGCACGAACATGCTCATATGCGTCTTGGCGCGGATGCTGGCGGCACGTTTGGACATGGTCAGCATCGCGATCTCGCCGAAGTAGTTGCCTTCGTACAGCGTGGCGACGACCACTTCTTCGCTTGTCTGCGCGTGAAACAGAATCTCAGCCACGCCCTTGATGAGGAAGTACATGTGACGCCCCACTTGGCCTTCCTTGAACACGTACTCGCCGGGCGTGCAGAACTCGGGCTCGAGAATGTTCATGAGATAGCTCACGCACGTGTCGTCCTGTGACGCAAAGAACGACATCTTGCTCACAATGTCGCGGTTCAGATGCATGATCAGTTGCGTTCGCAGGCTGTCAGACAGCGACATGACGATCTCTTGCTCGTTCATGTCGTCGCGCTGCGCCAGGTAGTACTCGTAGTAGCGCCGCAGACGCGCGGCCAAGGGCTTGGAGACCTGGCGCTCTTTCAAGTACGCCTTGAGCCGATCCATACGTTCACGGTAGAAGTCGGTGTCCATCTGCATCTCATCCACGAGACTCGAGAGCGTGCCGACGATGTACGTGAACGTGGACGCACCGATGAGCACACCGATGATAGCATACATAATCATCGCTGGGTTCCCAGGTGCCACGTCGCCGTACCCGACCGTTGTCATGGTTGTGACGGCCCAGTAGAGGCAGTAGACGTACTTGTCGAACACCGTATTGGTCTCGGGCATGATATCAACCAGTGTTTGGTTGTACACGTCGATGGACGTCGTCGCCACGTAGTAATAGCCGCAGGTGAGGCCATGGGCGATGATGACGATCTTCATTACCAGCCGTAAGATCCGAGATGTCGTGTGACGCGCCGCCGCCATGTGCTGCACGCGAATTAATGTGCGAATGAGTTTAAGCAGCCGCGCTAGCTTGAACAAGCGCACGATGCGGATGAAGTTGAACGAGTGCGAGCTGGTCTGTTCCGGCATCGTGCTCGATACGATGGTGCTCACGGGTATCACCGAAAGCAGATCGACCCAGAACCACGACTTGAGGTAAGCACGCACGATGTAGACGTTGTCCATCACTAAATGGCCCGCCTTGTTCATAACCCCCGTGCGAAAGTTGAGCAGCATGTCGAGACCAAACGAGACCTCGATAATCATCTCAAAGTTTTCGCGTCCCGGAGTTTGGTCGTCGTCGCTCTCCGTTCCGAGGAACGTGATTTCGAACGGGATGGCCAAGGCACAATAGATGAGCAGGATGGTGATATAGACGTCCCACACGCGTTTTGGCATGTAGTCCGGGTTGATCGGTCGCAGCAATCGACGTTGGAGACTGAGCGGCTTGTTATCACCTTCTTGAGCCAAAATGCCGATCATTTTGCGCTTTTCGTTGGCTGAGTTGAAGACTGAGACTCCCATTGAGATCTCAAGCGTCATCTTTTGCAAAATCGGGATCGGCACGGACCGGTACGAGCGTAGCACACCGTCCAGCAGCACAGTCAGCGACGGATAGATGTTCTCGATGCCGGCCATCTCTGACACGGGATCGTTGTTCCGTGAGTTCATGTACACGCGATAGCGTGCCAGCGTCTGCTCGAACACGCGCTCGTACAGCTCTTTGCGCTGTTGATGGTACGCCAGCAGCGTGTGCTCGGCCTCTGGGAATTCCTCGATGAGACGGTCAAAGTCTTCCTTAGGCAGTGTGTACAGGTCGCACGTGGCCTTGGCCGTGTACGAGTTTTGGTGCAGCGTGTAGTTGAGCAGGGACGACTCACCAAAGATGCCGCGCTCGGTCAAGATCTCGAGCACGATGATCCACTCGCCATTGGAGGCTGTGCGTTTGACTTCAACGATGCCTTCGTTCAAAATGAACATCTCCGTGCCAACCGAGTGCTCTTTCGCCAGCACTTCGCCCTGCACGGCAATGAGCGGTTTGATGTACATGGCCATGTCGATCACAAACTGTGTGCTCAGATTGGCAAACGCCGGGATCGTGAAGAACGTGTTCTTGTATGTCTCGTGCAAAATCTCACCACGTAGCGACAGCGAGAACTCGAATAACAATGCTCGTTCGTCGAACGCACTCGTTCGGGCAATGTAATGCCGGAAGTAGCGCGTGAGTTTGATTCGCAGGTCCTTGGGTAGTCCCTTGCGCTTGATGAATGCCTCGACCATGCTGAGTTTGCGCACGCGCGAGTTGGTTTCGCGGTTCCAGTTGTCGAGGATCTTTGTGATATTGCCGATGATGATGCCGAATACGGACGCGCCGACGATCTCGGTCATGATCGAGTAGATGCGTTCATCCGAGTTGGTGGCGTGGATGTCGCCGTAGCCGACGCCAGCCAGGGTGGCTACGGCCCAGTAGTAGCTGTACAGGTAGCGCGCACCCGAGCTATTACGGCCAAACGGCAGTGTGTTGATCCACGACGGACTTGAGTAGTCCTCAGTGTATCCCACCATGTGCCAAAAGCACGCAAGGACATGCGTGATGAGTAGCACTTGCAACACGAGACGCGTGAGACGCATAAAGACGGCGTCAAGTTCCAGGGCGTCCTCCAATTTCATTGCGAACTGGCGCACTTTGATCAAGCGCGCCAGTTTGGCCACACGAACGAGACGAAGGATTCGGGTGAGCTTGAATGACATGACCGAGCGGTCTTTGGCTGTGTCAGCGTCGGAGAATGCCGTGGCGATGTACTCGGTGGGCATGCTGGCCACGAAATCGAGCAGGAACCAGGACGACAGATAGCGCTTGGCGATCACGCGACGGTCAGTCACCAACGAGTCGTCGTCCTCGCTGTGAAAACCAACGAAGAAATGATGCAGCAGGTCGAGACAGAAGAGCACGTCACTAGTGATGGCCACGACGTTCCATCCACCGTCAAATTCCATGTCGGGAAAGCCCACCTCGATCGGCACAATGATGGAGCTGTATAGAACCAGGAACATGATAATCGAGTCCCAGATGAGCTTGCCCGTGCTGCGTGGGTCCAAGATCGGGAACAGAATAGCCGCCCATCGTCTTCGCAGGTTGTACAGCTGGCTGCACTTGAGGATGAAGCGTGAACGGGAGCCTTGCTTGTTCGCCAGGAGGAAGACAGACGACTGGCGCTTCTTTTTACGTATGTCGAGTTCCGGCTTGACGGGTAGGAGCGCTGGGTTCAGCGACTTGGCGGTCGTCAATGGCGCTGGCGACGGTGCTACACTAGCTGTGATCGATGCCGCCAACGCTCCAGGCCCTGATACCAGCGAGATCTCCGGCGCTGATGATCTATGCACCGGTGACGTGCTGGGCACTACTTGGGACTTCTTGTGTGTCCCATGGTTCACGTCCAACGATGCGTTCATGAAGGCATCTTTAAGTGTCGGGCGCAATGTCGGTAACGTCGGCAGCGTCGGCAGCGTCACCCCCTGTGCCGTGGCGGCACCTCTCGGCCGCCCTTGCTCCATCGTTGCCCTCGATTCTCACGCCGTCCCCGACGGCTCGGAGCGGAACCTCCAGCAGTTCCACGCCGCTGCGCTCGCTGACGACTCCTATTTCCGCATGACCTCGCAGGCAGCGTTTGCCGCAATTGGCACCTAGTCGCTGCTGCAAACGGCTCGATAACCAGCTCAGCTTGCGATCAGTGAGCACCACGTGGTGGCAGATGGAGGAATATAGCGACGGGTCGGTCGTTTCGCGGGATGAAGCAGCCAACGGCACCACAGCACCACATAAAGACAGATCCCCATTGAGCCGGGAGGATCAAGTCAGTATTGGTCATAGCCCAAGCCACTCATTGCACTGGTCCAAGCTGTCACTGGGGAGAATCGTTGCGGCAGTGATTGGCGCATATCTGATCCGATCGCATCACGCCAGAAAATGACAAAGGTGAGCACAGAGAAATGTTTTCCGCCCGTCGTCAACAATGACGGCGCTGTTATCGCTCTTCCGTCGCAAATCACTGCTGTCCAAATTCTCGACCGGCGTTGACGCAACGTCCTCAAGTCCAATAAATCCGCATCGATGGCGAGTCCATCTTTCCTGTCGACTCACATGAGCTGAACGCAGTCTACTATATTCGCTCTAATGTTAGTTTATTGTACGGATCTACTCGGCGGTTTGCCTTCATCTTCTTCATAGTAAGACGTGCCGTAGGCGAGGAAGAACTCCTCCCGCACAGCGACCTCTTTCCATGTCACAATGTACAGCTGGTTCAGCACAATCGGACTGGTCGTGTCTTGTGGGTTCTCGAGAACACAGCCAGGCACCAAGATGCAGTTGTTGTAGAATCCGGAGGCGTCCCAGTAGATATCGGCAGGGTATTCGTATACGCGATCATTCGGAAATCCACCGACGGAACCATCTGCGTCAACGAGACCGTCGTACGGCATCAAACGATGGCCATACTGCATCTGGAACTTCTCGACGTCGCGAACAACGCCGTTTACCACAACGAAAGTCTCGCCCAACTCGCCACATCGCGCAACCTTGTTGAGGCCATCATGATGCTGTTCCTTCGTGATCCGCCGCGCACCGAAGATGCACACGACCGAAAAGGCAGGCCATGGATGATCCGAGATATTGAACAGTCCACGACCTGAATTTGGGATTCCGGACACCGCCACACCCACTGAGCCATTGTCGTTGCTCTCGCGGAATGTGATTGTGCTCATGTCCACCTTCTTGAACAGAAGCTTGGGAGGCTTAGGAATGCGCCGCTTCAGAGCTGCCAGTTCAGCATCGGTCAAATCCACAGGAGGCGTTGCAGCGTCACTTTCAGGCGATGGCGAAGCAGATGCCCGCTCAATCCGCCGCTTTTTCCTGTACAGATTGTGGAGTTAGAATATGTGAGGTGCATTTTGCCAAGCGCAACGAGAGCAATACATACTTGTTCTCGGCGCTGAAGAAAGCAGAAAGTCGCATTTGCCGTGCCATCATACTTTTCATGGCTGATGAATACGCCTTCTTCGGGTTGTTCGAAGCGCGCGCCTTGTGAGAAAGCTTCACGACGTGCACAGACGCATTCGCAACCATATGCTCCTTGCAACGATCGCACAACTCTTTCGCAATCTTGCACAAGTCTTTTTTCGATCGCACCTTCTCCAAAGCCTCTCGAGCCATTGAGTCCAGCTTGAAAACCTTGACCATTTCTGCAATCAAAGTCGCCTCCTTCAATTTTTCCTCATCCAAAATCAACTCGACAATCGCGTCGATTTCAGGATTCTTCGCGAACTCGATCGTTTTCAGTCTTCGTATCTTTCCGAACACAAAGGCAGACGCATTGACACACTTGATAGTTTCCATCTTCTTCCAGATGTCATCGAGAACCGCCTCATCCACCACATCAAGAACAGCACGTGTTGCCGCTTCATCCAGATCCCATGTGCAGAGGAACGCTTCCTTGAAAACGGCAAGAGCGTTTTTCACGCGCTTGCGCTTCGCCGTGGTCCGCTTGGGAGACGAGTGAAGCAAATGAGGCATGTTGTTCTTCACGTAGTGATGGAGGAAGTACTCGCCAGCACGCCGACCGCCCTTCTCCGAGGGATCCCAGTGGTTGAAAGTGAAATACTTCGTGTTGTGAGACATCGCACTGTCCAGTTCGTCGAGCTCCTGGCTTGACCCCTTTCCAAGATACAGCTCCCACGGACCAGGTTGAATGTTGTGTTTCTTCATAAACGAACTGACTTCGGCACTAGGAGTCTGCTTGACGGGTGACGACGATGCATCCGAACCGAGCGCGCCATCTTTCTCCAATATTTCAAACGTTTCATCGATCTTCGCAATCGTGGCGTCTCTTGATGACATTTCGGTCGATTCATCGTCACATGGCTTCGAGAATTCCAGCCCCCATTTCGTCCAAAAATCAATAACGGCGCGAACATTCGACTGCATCAACGACCCAGTTAGCTACCCGAACAACCTTCCACAGCAATCATCACACCGCAATGCTTACGCTGTGCTTCGTATCGTCAGACAGAGAGGTAAGCAACCGGTGCAAGCACTTTTCGAGCGACAACAACAGCGATGAGGTCCTCATCTTGGCATTGCGCTCGTCAGGTGGGTAACCAGCACGAATTGACTTGATCACGTCGTGCACAACGAAGATGATGTTCGACTTGCCCTTCGACGACTCGACCATCTCCATCGCATCGCACAACTTCGATCGAATCTGCTCGTGAAGGTTCTGATGGCGCACAATAAACTGTGAACATACCTACACGACACCGTTGAGCAACATAAAGCGTGAGAGTCGCATGAGCAGCACAGCACACAGAGATGGCGCGTACTTGAATCGCAGATGGCTTCGTGTCCAGTTGATCCAATAACAAGTCAAACTCGAGCATTGGGTCACCGAATGTGCTCGACAAGGCCTTGGCCGTTGACGCAAGCTCCTGCATGCCCTGCTGACGCTGCTGCAGCTTCTTCTCCAGCTCCGTGTTGACCTCGGACACGATGAAGCCGATCACGACACCATCGCGATCCGTGCACAGCGACTTGATCGACTCTGCGCTTGCACCTGCAAGTGCCACACCAGCACACGTCAGCATTGCCACGCACACACACACACACACATAGCCAATACAAGCCACACACCACTTTTCCGCAGCCGATGGAGGCATTTGAGGCCCTTCAGCGACACCGGCACTATCAGATACAGCGTGAAATTGTACGTCGACGCTACGAACTGGACACACAGCGCGCACTCATTCTTCTTCATGTACATCTTGATGTCCTCGCAGTGCTTGGCAAAGAACTTGCAGAAGAAGCCTTTGTGCGGGATGGCGGCCAGTTTCGCCTTCGTGTTGACCACGAGCTTGCGCGGCAGCTCCCGCAGCAGCGGCCGCTTCTCGGCCGGCAGGCGCCCCACGAGCCCAATGGAGCGCCCTTGGAATTTGACGTCCAGGTTCCAGTTGTCGCTCATGCTGTTGTTGGCGTCGGCTGGCGCGGCGTCCACCACCACAAATCGAACGGACCTCACGCACTCAGACAGTCCGCGTACGCCCACGCGCTCTTAGATCCCCACGAGGATCGATGCAACACGCAGCGTCAGAGGCCGAGGGCGACAAGGCATCCGCACGCGCGACCAGCGTGCGTGTGGCTTCCAATGGCGCGATGTCCGAGCGCTCGAAGCTCGTCCTCCCGCCAATGTGGTTCGTTCTCCCGCACTTTTTGGTTATCACGGCCCGCACGGGGCGGAGGTCGCCCCGCTGCCGCGCACTCGAAGCACAGCGGCCTCCTGGAATGTGATTGGTCAAATGTTCTACAAAAACCAGGTGATTGGTCAAAATGCAAAGATTGGGGCACCAGCCTGAGCGCGACCCCCCGTCGCCGGTGCCACCAATGCACAGCAAATTTATTTGGGCACCAATTGGGCACAAATTTGCAACGCGTCATCGAGAACGTGAGTAATAAATCTCGTTTATCGCGCATGGGGTGCTGCGATTTATTAAGCGCTGGTGTGGACCCCACCTCAGAACTCGCTTTCGTGCGCCCATTGCTTGAACGTGCGGTCAAAGCCCGAGGACACGACGTGGCGCTCGTCGGGATGGAAGTCGGCCGACATGACGTGGCCGTCGTGGCCCTTCAGCGTGGCCATCAGCTTCCAGTCTCTCGAGCGCCACAGCTTGACCGATCCGTCAAACGAAGCACTCAGCAGCAGCTCGTTCGTGGTCGGAGAGAACTTGACATCGGACACCAACGCGTCGTGCGCTGGCACCGTGTACATGCACTTGCGCTGTCGCAGGTCCCAAATGCGCACACTGCGGTCGTCGCTGGCGCTGGCTAGCAGGAAGCCGTTGCGGGCGAAGTCCATGCTCAGGATCTGCTTCGAGTGGCCCTGCAGCGGCAGGATTGCGCGTCCCGAGCGGATGTCCCATACTCGGCCGACGCCGTTCAAATCACCAGTCGCCACCAGTGCGCCAGCCTCCTGGAATGCAATGGCGTACACTTCCTTGTAGTGTCCTTCTTGCAGCAGCAGCTCACTGCCCGTCGCGACGTCCCACAGACGCCACGTGTGATCAAAGCTGGTGGTGCCGACGTAGTCACCACTGGCGTGGAAAGCGATCTTGCCTAGTCGCGCTTGATGACCGCGCAACACTGCCACTGGATCATCACGTCCAGCAGACCACAGCATAGCGGTACTATCGGCCGAGGACGAGCACATGCACACTCCGTCCGAGTCGTCCGACATGGCGGAGAACGACCGCGATGGATGCCACGCAAGCCCAATGACGCGGTCCGTGTGGCCGCGATACACTTTGACTTCACTCGCGTCACTGCTGTCCCACACTTTGATCAGACTACTCCACGATCCTGTAGCAACGTGCTTGCCGTCCCGCGAGTAGCGAATGGCCGCAATGGGGCGCACGTCGCCGTTCTGACTGGCCACGTTGGTCATCTTTCGTGCCGTCGCGTACAGCCTCGCAGCGTTGTGATCGAGCTGATCGCTCTCTTCAGGCTCCATCACCTTTTGTCTTCGTTCTTCACGCAACTTCTCATTGGTTTGCTCGACTGAATATGCAAAAATCGCAGCGCGTGCTTGTTTCAACGCTGGGTTCTTGATTGGGATGTAGAACAGTTGGTCCTGCTGTGGTTTATTAGTCGCAATACCGGCGCCTTCGCGTGCTTCTAGCGCCGTTGCGTCCCCCGTGCTTGGTTGCGCGCGGATCTCTTCCAGCACGCGGTGCACGATGCCTGTTTCGTCCGCTTCCAGCTGCAACTTGGCCAGGAGCTGGCGCAGGCGCTCGCGGCGATCCGCGGGGCGCTCACCAAACAGCGTCACTGGTTCGCCCAGCTGCCGCAGCCGCAGAATCACTTCCTGCACGCTCGTGGGCACGCTGATGCTGCGAGCGCGTTTCTCGGCCTCAACGCGTCGCAATAGCTGCGCGTGCTTCTCCTGAGCAGCTTTGCTGCTCTCGGAGAGCTCCAACACTTCCTTCTCGACGTTCTCGCCCACGTTGATGTTGCCCGCGCGGGTCGCAGCAGCGATGCCATTGCCATCGCTGCGCACGCTCGTCGGGATGAGGTCGGCTGCGCCGCCGATGGCGCCGTAGTAGATGCCCTCGCGCTCGGCCATTGCTGCCACTGCCTCTGCTTGATGCGGCGGATGACTTGACTGGCGCCGTTCCGATCGCGACCACCCGAATAGTGGCCCCTGCCGATGGCAGCACGTTCGCATTTTGAAGTCAAGTTGACGACGACATCGACGGCGGCGGCGACCCCACCCGAACCCATGGCGGCGGCCGAGTTTGCAGGCAATGACGACTGGATCCGCGCGCAGCTGCACAAGCAAGCGCTGAAGACTGAGAAGAAGGAGCTCCGTGGCAGCATTGCGACGGTCTCGGTGCCGTTTGATCGACAGGAGTTCTCTGAGCGGGTCCAGGTAGGATCGATCTTCCAGCGCACTTCGTTTTTGTGGGTGCTCGGACCGATGGCGCTGACGACGTGGGCTCTGTGCAGCGCATCTTGGAAGACGACGTGAACGATGGGTTTGTGATCGGATTGAAGAGACGTCGGGAGTTTGCCATTCAGCTCTGTGAGGATTACAAGCAGTACACAGAAGAACAGAAGCTGGAGCTCGTGCTGGCATTGGCGATCGATCTGGGGCTGCAAGACCTCTCGCTCATGGTCAAGACGCTGCCATCGCTGCCAAGAACGCACTTGGTGTTGAACGTCATCGCAGCAGCTCTCGGATTCAGCCGAAAGAACGACCCAACCATCTCCAAGAGTATCAAGCGCGGTCTCGTGCCCGCCACGGAGCAGTTCTTCGTGCTCGTGGGGAGCGTGCCCCAGGGCCCCAAGTTTGTGCTCCATCTGCGCAGTGATCTCACGGACTTGATCAAGAAGTACCGACCTCAGTTGTCCAAAGACAACGTTGAAGCGCTCGAGTACTTGGACATGGTCATGCGCGACCTGTTCGCAACGCAGGCGGGGATGCGCTTCCGTCGAGTCGACATGTCGTCTGAGAAAACGCTGGCATATATGCTCAAGCATGAGCGCGTACATGCGATCCGGAACTGGGCGGATCTTCGACGTCGTATTGTTGGACCCAACCGGTTCTGCTTCGGATTGTTCCATTTGCAATTGCCCACTGCACCACTTGTCTTCGTTCAAGTTGTCGCTTCAGATCATCTGTGCGAAAAGATCGACCCAATTCTGGAGAACGATGGTCCTGTCATCCAAGATCCATCGCATATCGTGTTTTACTCGATCTCGAACGCCAATAATGGATTGCGAGGGCTCAACATCGCGAGTCATCTCTTGTTCCTGACGATCGAGAGAATGACGCAAATGTTTCCACGTAGTCAAGTGGCAGCCACGCTGTCTCCAGTGCCCGGATTCGCAGCGTGGCTGCACGATGCAATCTGTCATCAGCACTACGTCTTCTTCAGCACTGAGCAGAGTCAAACGTTGTCGGTCAAATTCGGCGTCAACCAGCATCAACTTGGCAAGTGGCTGATTAAGCGGCTCAAATCAAACGACTGGTTGGGCGATGCCGAGTTCGTCGCTGCAACGAAAGATGTACTGCTTGCTGCGTGTGCGCGATACGTGTTGTTTGCTCGACGTGGCGACAAAATGCACGACGCAGTCGCCAATTTCCATCTCCAAAATGGTGCGCAAGTCGAGCAGATCAATTTCCTGGGTGATCCATCGCCACGAGGACTGCGCAATTCGTTCGGCATCATGATCAACTACCGCTATTGCATGAATTCCATCGACACGACCTCTGTGTCCTATAAGCGCCATTCTTCCGCAGCGGCTTCACCCACTGCTGCTCGATGGGTGTGGACATCTCACAGTTTGCTTTTGGACGGTAAGAACTTGCACATATTCGCCATGTCGCGGCATGGCCATGGCCATGTCTGCCTTGGCTTCCATTGACTGACAAACTGTGGAAACAGAAATTGAAGCGCTCAAAAGCAAGAGAAATATCCCGCTGTTCGCACGCGTCTACCGTCCTGGTGAGGTGCTGTGTGCTCGTGGCTCCCTTCCCACTGCAATCTATTTCATCAGGTAAGGTTGCTATCTTATACGCAGCAGTCAAGGTTTCCGACGGCTCACAACACGTTCCAATCTGCAATCGTGCAACCAGTGCTGGACGAGTTCGCGTTGCGGCTGCCCATTCGTTCTCGCTCGAAGCTGGGGATTGCTATGGCGAGCACGAGACCTTTTCCGGCGAGCCGATGCCATACACGCTAACGGCTGAATCACTGACACATGTGATCATCCTGCGCAGCGAGGACGCACTTTTCGTGCTTGAACAGTCGGAATCCGTCCGCGATTTCGCGGCCACAGGCTGTCGAGGCAGCTTCTTGAAACCAAGGAGGATCCAAGGCCACCAAGGAGTCGCCACCAGCAGGCTGTAGCGGCAAGACTGGCGCCAGTTCACACATTATCATATCATCAGTACGACTTTCCATATATAACGGAATCCTCCGTCCGAGACTATCCTGCGAGTTCTGATCTGTCCTACTTGGCTTGGTTGGGCTTGGCTGTGAGATCTTCCAGGCGCAACGTGCCTTCCTTGAGCGCGGCGATTTCTTCGCGCGTGAGGAAACGACCACCCGGTCCGCGCGGGCGGCGCATGGCGTGCTTGTGTCGCGAGTCATGGAGATACGCCTTGCGCTGGCGGATGCTGCCCAGCTTGGCCTCCAATTTTGCTCGCTGCTGACGGCGAATCATGATTCGATGGTACTGCTTGGCGTTGACGTACACAGGCTCTTCTTCCACAACCTCCGTCGTGCTTGGCGTGGTCATCCGCGGGAACAGCGACTGACTCAATTGTTGCTAGTGGATTCCAAGCACCGGCCATTAGCAATATGCCCTTTCACGCCTCTCCACCAAGGAGTCGAGCAGTCACGCGTCGCTTACCATATACTGGGGCATCATCATCAAGTTATTGTTGTACATGGCGCGAAGAGCTTCATTGTTCGGCTGCTGTTGCTGTGATGGTTCCATTCCAACAACACACACGCATCAATCATGTGAGCTTTCCACAACGATTCAATACCGCTCCACGCCCGTTCAGTCGCATACCATCTACAACCACATCACAGCAGCCCATTAATCTCTCTCGCTCTCTCACGCACATGTATATATCCCAACAGAATTCCTTCGCTGCGCCAAACGTACGAGTTGCTGCAGCCACTGCTGCTGCTGCTGCTGGTACAGCGCAAACTGCGCCTGCGCGTCCGCCGCCGACACGCCCTGTGCGTTCTGCTGCTGCGCGGCGTCGCCGTGGTTCTCCTGGCCATGCGCATGCGCATGCGCAGCGCTCGCGTCACCCGCCATCACGTCCGAGCCGTCCATATCTGTGTGTCTCTCTCTGCGATCTGTGCACCCAGCGCCGCATTTTCAATTTCCCGCCATTCTTCCGCTTGAAGTCGCGCACGCACCTCGCCACGGCGTTGCCTGATGCCGCTGTCCTCGCCGCTGGTTGGCTGCTTCTGCCCACGAATGAGGAGGCGGCGCGTCTCGCGCCCATGGCCCTGATTGGCGCGCTGAACCACCGACCGCTGATTGGTCAAAAACACGTCCGCACTGCCCGCATGTGGCTGCTTGTGATTGGCTGAAATCTGTGTGTGAGGATCCTCACACAATCCAACAGGGAAGGGGGGGAGGGGGGGGGAGGAGGGGGGTCGTGTCCACGTGGATCGCATCCTGCAAGTGCAACCAAACGCACGCGGAACGCGCGGGAGGAAGCACACGACGCACGGCGCTCGGTGCACGCATTCGCCGCGATGCTGACCAAGTTCGAGTCCAAGAGCAACCGCGTGAAGGGACTGGCGTTCCACTGCAGCCGGCCGTGGATCCTCACGTCGCTGCACAATGGCGTGATCCAGCTCTGGGACTACCGCATGGGCACGCTCCTCGACCGCTTTGACGAACACGATGGCCCCGTGCGCGGCGTCGACTTCCACCGCTCGCAGCCGCTGTTTGTGTCGGGTGGTGATGATTACAAGCTCAAGGTCTGGGACTTTAAGCTGCGCCGCTGTCTGTTCACGCTGCTGGGCCATTTGGACTACATCCGCACGGTCCAGTTCCACCACGAGTATCCGTGGATCCTCAGTTGTTCCGATGATCAGACCATCCGCATCTGGAACTGGCAGTCGCGCTCCTGCGTGTCGATCCTCACGGGACACAACCACTACGTCATGTGCGCCGCCTTCCACCCGAAGGACGACCTCATCGTCTCAGCTTCCCTCGATCAAACGGTATGTGTTCTTATTGTGAATGCTTAGCATTAGGTGCACTGATAATGGCGTGAACGCGGTGCGTTGTAGGTTCGTGTCTGGGATACCACGGGACTGCGCAAGAAGACGGTGCGTGGAGCACCATCCAGCATGGACGAAGGCCCACCATCGCGTGCCAACAACGACATCTTCGGCGCCAGCGATGCCATCGTCAAGTACGTGCTCGAAGGCCACGACAAGGGCGTCAACTGGGCCAACTTCCACCCTACGCTCCCTCTTATCGTGTCGGGTGCCGACGATCGTCAGGTCAAGCTGTGGCGCATGAACGAAACTAAGGCCTGGGAAGTGGACACGATGCGTGGCCACACGAGCAACGTGTCGTGCGTCATTTTCCACCCACGCCACGAGCTGATCATCAGTAACTCGGAAGATCGATCGATCCGCGTGTGGGACATCTCGAAGCGAATGGGACTGCAGACGTTCCGTCGCGAGAACGACCGCTTCTGGGTGCTTCAGGCCCATCCAACGCAGAACCTGCTGGCTGCTGGTCACGACTCCGGTATGATCGTGTTCAAGCTGGAGCGCGAACGTCCAGCCATGGACATCCACGAAGGCCGCGCTTTCTACGTGAAGGAGCGCTACGTGCGCATGTATTCGTTCATGGATGGCAACGACGTGCCTGTGGCTGCGATCCGCCGCACGGGCACCGTCGGCACGGGCATGGGCAACCTGCCACGCACGCTCAACTACAACCCATTCGATCAGTCGTCAAGCAGCAGCACTGTGCTGTTGTGCAGCGAAGCTGAAGGCGGATCGTACGAGCTCATCACGTTCAGCCAGGGTGCCAACGGCGAGACGTCCGAGTCGACTCGCGGCGCTGGTCTGTTTGCCGTCTTCGTGGCGCGCAACCGCTTCGCTGTGTTGGACAAGTCGCGCCACATCGTCATCAAGAACTTCGAGAACGTGGTGACCAAGAAGATCACACCACCAAACGGCACTGCTGATGGCCTCTACTTCGGTGGCGTCGTCGGCCGTGTGCTGCTGCACGTGGACGACAAGATGGTGCTCTACGAAACGCAGAGCCGTCGTGTGCTGGCGGATGTCCAGGCGCCACGTGTGAAGTACGTGGTTTGGAGCCCGAACTACGAGTACGTGGCCATGATCAGCAAGCACTCGGTCGTGCTGGCGGACAAGCAGCTCAACCACCTGAGCACCATCACGGAATCTGTGCGCATTAAGAGCGGTATCTGGGCCAACTCACCAGAAGGCATCTTCGTTTACACGACGCTCAACCACATCAAGTACTCGCTCACCAACGGCGACAGCGGCATCATCCGCACGCTCGACGTGCCAGTGTACCTCACGCACCTCGAAGGCTCGAAACTGTACTGCTTGGACCGCGAAGCCAAGATGCGCACCATGGCTGTGGATCTCACGGAGTGCGAGTTCAAGATCGCGTTGAGCCAGAAGAACTTCACGGAAGTGATGCGCATGGTGCGCCACTCGCGTCTGTGTGGCCAGGCCATCATCTCGTACTTGACCAAGAAGGGCTACCCAGAGGTTGCTCTCCACTTCGTCAACGACGAGAAGACCCGATTCAAGCTTGCCATTTCGTGTGGCAACCTCGAGGTCGCCTTGAACTCGGCGTACGAGCTTGATGACAGCAAGTGCTGGCACCAGCTTGGCGTCGAAGCTTTACGTCAGGGCAACATCCAGGTCGTTGAGATGGCCTATCAGCGCACCAAGAACTTCGAGCGCCTGTCGTTCTTGTACTTGGTCACTGGCAACCGCGACAAGCTCAAGAAGATGCTCAAGATCGCGGAAGTGCGTAACGACATCATGTCGCGCTTCCACAATGCGTTGTACTTGGGCGACGTTGAGGTGCGCGTGCTGACCTTGGAATCTGCCGGCCAGTACGGTCTGGCGTTGCTCACGGCCGCCACGCACGGCTTGACCGAGCACGCTGAGCGTTTGAAGGCCTTGCTGCAGGAAAGCAACCCTACTTTCGACGCGGATGCCTTCCTGGCCCGTGAAATGAATCAAAACGCCAGCTTGTTGGTGCCACCACCTTCGGTTAGCAAGATGGAGAACGAGAACTGGCCGCTGGTACAGATTAACGAGCCAACCATCTCGGACCACGCTGCCGCCGCCGAGAAGCGCGAGGCCGAACGCAGCCAGGTTCAGCGCCAAGATTCCTCGGATAGCCGTCGCTCGGTCGAAGAACGCTCGAACCGCAAGGGTTCGCTCGACCTTGCTCTGGACGCTGGCGACGCGTGGGGTGATGATGGAGACCTGGATCTGGATGACTCGCTGTCGCTTGGCCGTCCTTCGATGGATGACGGCCTCGAGAGCGACCTTGCTGGGCTTTCTGTGGACGCCGGCTTCGTGGCCGCCCCTACCGCTGGCACCAGCCTCGCTGTCCAGTGGGTCCGCAACTCGTCGCTCGCGGCTGATCACGCCGCTGCTGGTTCGTTTGCCACTGCTATGCAGCTGCTGCATCGACAGATCGGTGTCGTCAACTTCGAGCCACTCAAGCCTGTGTTCTTGTCGGTGTACGCTGGCTCTGGCGGCAGTGTGCCAACGCAGCCGAACTACCCATCGCTGCGCGCGTGGCTTCAGCGCAACGAGAGCTCGCACCCAGCAGTGACGGTGTCGTTCGCCAACTTGGTGGAGACGCTGAAGGAAGCGTACCGCGCGTTCACGGGCGCCAAGTTCGATGAAGTCAAGTCGAACTGCGAGACGATCCTGTACTCGATCCCATTCTTGGCTGTCGACACGAAGGAAGAAGCAGACAAGGTTAAGAGCTTGTTGGCCGTGTGCCGCGAGTACTTGATGGGCTGCCGCATCCGCGCCGAAGTTGCCAACTACGCGCTCGAGACTGATCCAAAGCGCAACTTGGAGTTGAGTGCCTACTTTACGCACTGCGAGCTGCAGCCACCGCACATGGTGCTGACCCTCAAGATCGCCATGACGAACGCGTTCAAGTCGAGCAACTTCATCACAGCGGCCTCGTTCTGCCGTCGTCTGCTCGAGATTCCAGAAGTGGCGTCGCAGCCTCGCCATGAGAAGCTGCGCATGACGGCCAAGAAGGTGCTGCAGAAGGCTGAGAAGGAAGCTCGCAACGAGCACCAGCTGGACTACCAGGACTCGAAGGTGTTCTCGTTGTGCGCTCGCTCGTTCACGCCTATCTACATGGGCGACCGCGACGTGCGCTGTCCATACTGCGCGACCGCGTACCGCCCAGAGTACCGCGGCAGCCTGTGCGATATCTGTGGCATCTCGCGTGTCGGTGAGGAAACGATTGGCCTGGTGGTCACTGCCGCTAACAACTAGATGTTCCAGCAGCACGCAGCCACGCACACGTCACGTTAATCACGTCAACTTGAGCATTTGTCTATTTCGTGTGGCCTTTGCATCTCGTAAACTAGACTAGGTGTTGTTTCCGACCACGCGTGCATGAGCGGTCGCCCGTAGTTCTCACAATCTCACTAGAAATGGAGGCACAACCCGACGCTTCGTGTCCGTCCTCATGCCGCTGCTCGTCACGCGCGTCGTTCATGCGCTCGCCCTGGCATTCGCGCTCGCTCATTGCATCGCGGCGCCGTCGTCATCGCCATCGCCAGCTCCGCAGCCGCCCGTGTGCTCCATCGATGCGCAGCAGTTCACGGTCACGGTGGACTCGTCCGAGCCCCTGGGCCTGCGGCTTGGCGACCGCCTCGAGATCCTCGAATTCGTCGCCGACTACGATGGCCGCAGCCGCGCCGTCGAAGCGAGTGGCCTAGCTGAGATCGGCGACCGCCTCGTCCAAGTCAACAACGTCTCGCTCTCGGACATGACGCTGCGTGAGGCCGTGGCGGAGCTGGCTGCGGCGGAGTTGCCCAAAGTGCTCCGATTCCAAGCACATGACGGGCGTTGCATGGCGCCACTGAACAGCGACAGCGACACGATAGCACCAGAAACAGCGGCAGACACCGTTGCTGCGTCGTCGTTCGACGATCTTGTGAGTATTGGACTCGCTGATGATGTTGTTCTTGGACGATTCCTCATCTAAACGAAACACTAGGTCATGAGCTACGGCGATGCGGATACTGAGGAATCGTTCTACGCCGTGCTGTCGAACGACGGCCGTGCACCGAGCTGCGAGTTCCGCGAGCTCGTGATTGCTCAACCCATCGACGCCTGTGACTCGCTGGACGGGGATGACGCCGTCGACAAGATCGTGCTTGTGCCCGTACGTTGCTGCCTTGCTTGCCCTTCTAGCTGCAGCGTCTCGCACATCATCTTCCTCATCGTCATCTTGTGTGTTCTCTTCCTCCTCAGAGCATTTTCGGCTGTCCAATGCACCAGAAGGCAGCGTTTGTCCAGGAGGCCGGTGCCATCGCCATGATCGTCGTCCAGCGATTCGGCGAGAAACCACAGAAGATCAAGCTGCCAGACATGCTGCCCACGCCCATCCGCATGCCGCTGGTCATGGTCGCAGCCTCGTCGGGGCTTCAAATGCTGGACATGGCGGCCAGGATTCCTCCTGGAAAAGAGCTGCGCGTTCGCTTCGTGCTAAGCGAAGAATGCGCGGCCTCAAAGTATCAGATCCATCCGCAGAACGATCCGCTGCTCCAGGTTACGCCAGAGATCACTACATCGGCCCAGGCCGGCTACGTTACTGTCACCATCTCGCGCACTGCCGCGTCAGTGCTGTCGACCACGACGTTCGAGTTCATCCGTTCGCCCGCGAGTACTGGCCTCCCAAAGGGAAAGAAGACGCTGCTGTTGCCATCCATGGCGCTGGTCGATGCGTGTCGAGACGACCCGCCGGCATCTCCGGACGTGATCCATGCTGAGGCAGCACTCGAAGGGTTCGTCGTTGCGACCGCTGCTCGTGATGAGTGCTCGTTGACGGGCCAGGTCGAGTTCTTCCACTCGCACGGCGTTGTCGCTGTCATCCTCGCGGACACGACGTTCCCGCACGTCGCCATTAATCACGAACTGGACGCGACCGATCTTCCGATCGTGTTTGTTTCCAAGTCGTCTCTAAGAACGATGAGGTGCGTGCTAGTGGCCGTCGGTGGTGCAGGAAAGGTGACTGACATTAGCGAATGTGCGCCGCTGCACCAGACGACAAATGAAACAGCTTCGTCAGCAACTCAACGAAACGGAGCTGGCCCATGTGAACGTGCTGGTTGAATTCAGCGGCGAAAGTGAGTGAGCTCGTTTAGCTGTTGCGTAACTTTGACTGATCAGCGTCAATTCAATGCACAGATGCGCTGCATCAGCAATGGCGAGACCTAGCTGATCTGAGCGATCCAGACAACTGGCCCACAGATCCTGACAAGCGCGAGCGGCTTGTGCATCGCATGATGAAGGACCACGCCCAGGTCGACGACCAACTCGCCACCAAGCACGGCTTGTCGCTTTCGACAAGCGAGCGCTACGACGCCCTCATCACCGCATATTGGGCGGCCCAGGCTCACTACGCTCCTAGCAGCGACATCGATCCGACTGATGATGCTCGCATGTAGTTATCTTCATTAGAAATGTCTGGAACTCGAGTCTAAACTGAAGAAATTGCATGAGTGGGGCATAATAACGTTATATATTTTGCATAGACAGTGACAATGCGTGTGCTAGAGTGGTCGGCCATTGCTGGTGTTGTTTGAGCTGGTTGGTTTGTAGTTAGGATCGTCCTTGTCGGACGGGAAGACGGTCTCGAAGCCGTGCTTCTTGGGCTGTCCGAGATGGTCGATCTCTCGGCAGATCGTGCGAGCATTGGGCGCGAAGAAGACGTCGAGCAACTTGGGCACAAAGCCTGGGACGAGCCCAAGTACGACGCAAAACAGCGTGCAGAGGTACATGTTGGTAAGGCAGCCCGTGTAGAGGATGCCGTAGAACTCGCGGCTGAAGCCGATGTATGACTGCATGACGTAGACGATGATCCACCAGAACGTGATCGACACCGTGCAGAGGAGCAGCACGTAGCTGTGGTGACTGGAGAGCTCCAGCACGAGGCGTACGTTGGCCAGGAAAACGACGATGAAGTTCTGTGCCAAGCCGAAGGACCACAGGTCGTTGTCCTTGCCCTGGCCGGACCACGGCACGAGCGGAATAAGATTAGCCGGCACCAATACGATGAGCACGGATGCCACGGTCGCCTCAAACATCCAGTACGCGAACACCTTCATGTTAAGGAACGAATGGTGGAAACCGTCTTGGTAGAGCTTCGGGTACGCCAGCAATGTGTGCGACGACACATCCTTGTCGAGCACGGAGAAGAAGAGCACGGGCAGCGAGGTGAAGCCAACGTTGAACAGCTGCAGCAGAAAGTCAAAGTACGTGCTCTGGCCCGAGTAGAGGCAGTAGCCGCCGTAGATGAACTGCGGTAACACGAGCAACACGTTCTTGTAAAAGATGTAGAGCGTCAGGATCGAGATGCGGCGGTTCATCCAGCGTCCATGAACCAGTACTAGGCGCTGCAGGCTGTTGAACGTCGGAATAGAATAATCGCTGGCGTCGGACGCCTGGTGGCCTTCTTCGCCAGCAATGCCCACACCAATGTGCGCGGTCTGGATCATCGGTACGTCGTTGGCACCGTCACCGACGGCCATCGTCACCTTGTCTGGGTAGTGCTTGCGGACCATGTCGATGATGAATTCTTTTTGTTTCGGACTGATGCGGGCACACAGCACGGACTCGCAGTGACTGCACAGTTCGAGGAATTCCTTCTCGATACCGAAAGTCTTGATGGCTTCGACAGCCGCGTCGTTTACTAGAAGTGCCAGCTGTGCCTGTTGCGGCGCCTCCAAGGCTTTCAGCTCTTTCTGCATGAAATGCAACGCGCCCATCTTGGACTCGAGCCACTGGTTGTCGCACAGCTTGATGACCTTCATATCGCCCGAGATGAGACGCACCGAGTATGCCACGTTCGTGGCTGTGTCTGGTCGATCACCCGTGAGCATCCAGACTTTGATGCCGGCTTCACGGAACTTCTCGAGCGCCTCAGGTGCCCCGCTCTGGATCTTGTCCTCGATCCCAGACACCCCGATGAGTGTCAGTTGTGTCTCCATTTCGGCCACAACGCGCTCAACGTCTTCCTCCGTCGCCGATTTGGAATCGCGCATTGCCAGATACCGCGCCTCCCACGCGTTATATTCCTCGACCGTGAGTTCACGTTCAGCAACGCAGAGCACACGCAGCCCGTTGGAGCAGTACACTTTCATCTGTTCCTTGGCCGTATGCACTTTACCGGCATTGTTCTTGTCGTGCAGCGCCGGCAGAATGACCGAGTCTGCACCCTTGCAGTACAACATGATCGTGCCATCGCTAGTTTTGCAGACGATCGAGCTCTTCTTTCGATCGCTCGTGAACTCGAACACACGCAGGATGTGGAAGACGCGTTCCTGGTCGAGAACTTGCACGATGATCTGCGAGCTGTCCTTCTTCCGCAGCTCCACGCCGGAGCGACTTGCAGCGATAACTAGCGCTCGCTCGTCTGGTGATGGGCCCGAGTAGTCTAGCGCGTGGCTGTTGGGTGACGTCGTTGAGGGCACGACGCTGGGCGAGATTGAGTTGTTGACAGCCAAGTTAACCAGAAACTTGATCATCTGCGGCGTGCGCTGTAGCACCGAGTCGAGGCGGTTGGGCATGACCGTGTTGATGGACGTGAGCGACGCGTGCAGAGCCTGCTCCACCACACATAGCTCCCCTCGCTCCTCGTTGAAGTCGTACGTCTTGCCGTCCACGTGGCAGGATTGAAACTCCATGCGGTTGCACGTGAGCGTGCCCGTCTTGTCGGTGAAGATGTGTTCGATCAGTCCGAGCTCCTCGTTGAGCTCGGATGACTGCACGCGGACACCGCGCTTCATCCCGAGCGAATGCGGGCTGCCCCCAGCAGCCACCACGGCAGCCATGGCCATCTGCTTGAGCTCACGGTCGTTGTGGATGACGAGTGACTGAAAGTAGCGCGTGAAATCCACCGTCACTTGCAGCGAAATGGGCACGAAGTTGGAGAAGAGCAGCATGTAAGCTAGGAACAGCCAGAGGTAGTCGACGGTCGTGGCGTGCTTGAAGTCATCGGGCACGTACTCGTTTTGCTGGACGGCTTTGCTGTCCATCATTTGCTTTTCGATGATGACAGCAATGGTCAAGATGACCATCTGAGCCAGCACGACCCAGAGCGTGACCTTGTTGATGAACTTGTACAACCAGCTTTGCTTGATGGGGGTCTCGGACGAGTTCTGTCGCACGCGCGTGTCGTCGCCCGTGTACACGACAACACCGACGACCCAACTCGTGTCTTTGAGTTGTGTTCCGCGCAGCAACACGTGCGAAATGTCGAGTTCACTCGATTTGTCGGGCTTCAGATGCAGCGTCGCCTTGAAGCGGTCGATGCGGCGATTCGGGGGCTCACATTCGATCACAACGCCGGACAAGCGCGTGAACGCGGCCTCTTCCAGCTCGCCCTCGCGCGAGAAGCAGTCGCGAAACGCGGGTATCGACAGCTCGTGGTGCACGTAGCGCGGCTTGAGCGACGACTCGCCGTCCAGGTTCGCCGTCATCACAAAGCACTGACCGTTGCTGCTGCTGCTAGACGCCAGCAGCACGATGTCGGCCGGGACTTCCTCGTTCTGCGTCACACGCACGAGCTGGCCGACACATACGTCGGCACAGCGCGCTGTCGTGAACGTTCGTGTCCTCACGTCTTGCAGGTCCGCCTGGCCACACACACACAATATTGCTGTCAGTCAGTGGCGGCAATCTGAGTGTCGCATGAGCAGCTAGTGGTTGCCTCACCCTCCGCACGGGCGCGTGGTTCTGCTGGTCGTCGGCCTTGTGGCGCTGCAAGTCCTCGATCAGATCGCGGACACCCGAGACGATGATGATGAACGACAGCGGGACGATCATCGTGGGAGCGCCGTGCGACGACGTCACCTGCGGGATGAGCTGCAGCGCCGTGATGAAGAGGAAGTAGATGTTCGAGAAACGCGTGAACTGCTTGAAGAGGTTCTTGGCGAGAAAGTTGTAGGGCGTGTAGATCGACGTCTTGACGGCGTTGGTCGGGTATGGCTGGCTCTGCACGCTAGCGCCAAGCAGGACGCGCCGGTACGGCGCAGTGGCGGTCGGCACGACCAAGGCGCGATGGTCGCCGTCAGCGGCGTTGGTCATCGGGACGGCGGCAAGCGGCCAGCAATGGATAGGCACGGGCAGGGCACGTGAGTCGGCAACACGACGCGATCGACGGCAGTGGCCACTCCGCGCGCCCATAAACTAGCGCGCCGGCCGTGGTGGTGACGCGTGGCCGGCGTCCGCGCAGGCCTCGGGCCACAGTCTTGCCTTGATCCAAGCGCCGTGCCGTGGCGACAACGGGGCTCACGGCGTCGACGGACGCCTCGACGCTCAGATTGGTTGAAGGGGACACTCGTCGTCCTTTACACAGACAAAGAGATTGCGTTCGCAGTGGCACGATGGCGCTGTCAACGCGGCCGGATCGGCCTGGAAGCGGGCGCTGGAGATGCCGCTTCCTGTCGTGATTGCGGTGCCACCAGGGCGGTAGCTCGACCTCCACGCGCGACTGCTGCACCAGGCGGCGATTCGCTATTCAGAACTGCGAGCAAATGGCAAAAGCGCCGAAACCGCTGGCAAGACCTGACCGCGCCAGAGCGTTGCTTGCAGTGGCAGCGTTGGGCTGTGCAGCGCGTTGCTGCTGTCTTCGAGCCAAGCCAAGCCTGGCAAGCCCACTACGAGAGCGGAAATAGCACGCGATTCCATTCCAAGGCACCTAACGCATGCACCGACACCGCCAAAATAAGCAAGCGCTGGCCCTCTTGGTCGCCGCCCGCATCATCAACGTCCGTCGGGAAGCAAAGGGCGAGCTAATGGGGGACAGCCACGTTGCCGGAAATAGGTAGCGCAGCAAATAGCGCCAATCCCCATGAAAAGCGTGGGTGAACGCCACGTTGAGCACGATCCAAGCCAGGACCAAAGGCCTCGACTTCGTAAGCAGTGGCGACGACGGCGTGGGTCAAGTTTGTTGACGTCTACGCTGTGTTGGCGACTCGGACGGTGCCTATCCGAGTGCGCGGCTGCAACATGCTGCGTGTTTAAGGCGTCGTCATGGGGTGCGGCGAGAGCAAAGCGGAGCTGCAGCTGACGGAGGCGTACCGCGTGCAGCTCAAGAACCCGAACGTCACGGCGGCCATGGAGTCACTGCAGAGTACGCACGAACTGCAGGCAGGGGATACGTTGGTCGAGATTGTCCTTGCTGACGCAATGCACGGATGGTTTGGCGTCACAGTGGACAAGAATGGCGTCGGTCTGCGCTTCTTCCGCATCTTCTCGGCCATGGACATCGAGTGCGGGCTGTGCTGATATGCCAACAGAAAGGGATCGCTTGGTGACCTCTATCTCTGCTGCATGGTTGTGTGTGCGTGTGTTGTTTCCATGTACGTGTGTGCCACAGCGGCAGCAACTCGATCGATCTCGACGAGTTCCACGTGTTCTTCGGGTTGCCAAGAACGACATTTTCTGACCAAGTATTCAGCGGCCTGGGTACGCCCAAGTATCTCACTTCCTAGCACTGGTTCGGCGATGGTCATCCTTGTCATTTCTGTGCTCCATTGTTCAGGTCAGCAATCGACATCACGGGCCATAACTTTCGACGGTGAGGCCGTCTTCAGCAATCCGGCGCATTCAGCGCGTCCACTAACTGACAGGGCGTTGCCTCTGGGTCCGATCTTTCTTCAGATTTCTTGCTCAATATGTGGAATTTCTGCACCATGACACCCAAGGATCTCCAGGCACACGTCTTCAACATCTATGGTGCCACACGCTGCGCTGTGATGTTGAAAACGTCGTGACTGTCTGAGTAAATCAACTAATGCCGACGGTGTTGTCAGACGATGATCGCAACGGAACTCTAGACTCGGCCGAATGCGACAGCCTCTTCCGATTGCTATACCACACCAACGAATTGTCAAACGACATCAAACAGCTCCTGAAAGACGTCGACGCTAACGGTGACGGTCTGCTGTCGCTGGGTACGCGATGAGCGTGGTTGAAGCGCGATCGATAGCTGGAGTACTCATCGACGGGACCGTGATGATGATTCAGCCGAATTTTCTGAGCTGTGTAGGCGAAACAAAGACCTCCTCAAGCCCATGATTGATCTCCATCGCGCAGCACAAGAAAAGGCAAGTATACGAGCAGCCAGACACAGACACATGAGGTTCTGACAACGGCATTGTCGTCTCCTTGTCGCGATTTCAGTGTCTCGGCCGAGCCTTCTGGCTCAAAGAGAGCAAGAAACGCGCCAAAGTGTTGTCTGAGCAGCGCGACATCTTCGCGCTGGTCAAGCAGCAACTGCAACAGGATGCACAGGCAGGCCCGACAGCCAAGGATGTCTTGCCGTCTGTCCAAGCAGGGCTGCGCAAGGAAGGCACGCAGATGAAGGCATCGGACCGACTGGCGGCGAAGCAACGGCAGCAAGAGATTGAGGATCTGGACAAATGGACGATCGAGCAGCAGCAACAGCCACTTGTCGGCGACTACGTGGCCGCGTTCATCCAGAGACACATCGTCGACTGCAACCTCCAGGCCAAAAGCCGTGAAACAACACAAGAGGCCATTAAGGAAGCGACCGAGCTGCGGCATAATCTGGCGGTATGCACCAAAAGTACGTTGGTGGTTGACATCTCTCATCGCTCCTCCCTCTATGCTGGCTCACACTCTGTCACTGCAGAGTTGGACGAAGCCAAGGCCAAGCTCACGGCACTGTGGCAGGAAGAAGAGAAAGAGACCATCAAGAAGGAGCACGACAAGATCAAGAGCGTCGCCAAAGGCCTGGGTGCCACCAGTCTCGGCAAACAGGTGAGCGCCACTGCAACTGTTTGGTAGTTCTTGGCAGCCGTGCTAACGCGCCCGCGATTCTTGTAGTCGACCGTGGGCGGCTACCTGCAGCAGAAGCTCGATGCGGCCGAGCAAGAAATCCAACAAACGTACGCGACCAAGTGGGAGACTCTGCACAAGGGCGCGCTGCGTCAGGCTGAGAAGGCATTCCAGGCTCAGCTGCCAGCCGTGGCACCCAAGCCCAAGGACACCAAGGCCTTGACGCCGGCCACGACTCGCGTCGTGCCCGTGCCTGCAGAAGTATGGACGCAGTGCTACGATGCGTCAAGTGGCAGCATGTATTACACGTCGTCGCTTGGCAACTCGACGTGGGAAGCCCACGCCAGCTACGTGCCGTACCAGGCAGGCTAGGCTAGGCTAGTGGCGTAATGGCAATGGCAGTGGCAGTGGCAATGGCGATGGCGATGGCGTGTGGTCGTGGCGAGCTGCTTGGGTTGTGACGTGGCATTCGGTCATCTTGGTCCGCGCTGTTCGTTCGTGCAGTGCATTTGCACGCGGTTCTCGTACCATTTCCAGACTTGGCACGTCGTGGCGAGGTCTGCACGCAGCGACTCGCTCTTCTGCAGGCAGCAATTGCACGATGCACGTGGGTCACGACGTCGTTCTCTGCTGCCCAGACACAGAGACACAGACGCACCTCCATCTGCTGGTTGATCTCCTTCATCACGTCGTTGAGCCGCGACACAGAGCCCGAAATGCGCTGAAGCAACGCCTGCGACGACCACGAAGCATAACAAGCGCACGTTAGCACCTGTGGCGGTGGCACTGAGGCTCCATTGGAGCTCGCCAGACACACAGCCAGACCTTCTGCTTCTCTTCATGCGGATCTGCTCCACAAACAACCACAGCAAGCACACGCATCAGCTCATAAACGCCGTCCCCAACTGGCGCATCCCGACTCACTCTGCATGGCTGCTGCCTGCTGGTGGCGCTTTCACGTGATTGCAGCGATCAATCAATTAATTCTCCACAACAATTCCACATTCAACAGTTCACTTATTACAGTACAAACGAATATGTTGCTTCGTCACAGATGAACAGCCTCCTGGTAATCGCTCCATTCCCAGTTGTGGATCGCGTCGACAAGTGCTTCAATGCTTCATCGCCGTCCATGGAACCTCGACGACACGATCGTCGGGATTGTCCAACCCGTCGTCCGCGCATGGCTGGTACCATCGCTAGCAGCCGATGAGGACGCAGGCAGCTCACGCGTGTCAGGATTGTTCAGGTTGCTGTTCGAATCATCACAGGTGTCGGTTGTATCCAACGCTTCACGACCACTTCGCCTTGCACTGGCCGTTGACGAACCTCGAGGGTCTTGGTGACTAGTTCGTTCCCGAACCACGACCGGATGTGCGACCACAGACAACGGGCGATTCATCGCTTGAATGACTGGTACTCCACCACGACGTACGACTGATAGAAAGTCAAGCAGGCATTGGAACACCGCCTCATATTCGGGCGTTGGCAGCGTGCACGCAATCTTTGCGATCTCCTCCCCGCATTGAAGAATCTGGGAGTACCGGGCTTTCTTCGTCAATGGATCTGGGCGCGCTGTGGTGTCGTTGGGAGAACAACGATGAGCACTGTTGTTTACATCATGGGTGACAGGTGTCTCACTTGGTCGCGATGTGTTCAATGGCTGTCGGGCGTGAACACCATGAGCGCAATGTCCATCATCTACTTCGCGCGTCGCCACTTGCGGTTGCTGCTCAGCTGTGCTTGATCCACTGGATTCTTGCCGCACCTTTTGGGCGATGTTATGAAGATCTTTCATTCGGATGTGCTCGTTGCCACCACTTCGAAGCATATCAAGAATTATTCTGTAAGGAGTTTTCGCAGAGATGAGAGCTTGAACATGCCGCTGTGTTTCTGTTGACATTCGTTGACGGACGTGAGGATATCGGTTGAAAATGGACTCGGATATCTCGTGGTTGTGGGTTGCGTGACGCGCACGATCCACGTGAAATCACCAACCTGCTTCACTCGGACATTCAACTGTGAAACCCAAGTTTCGGCCGACACATTCCACATACGCTAGATACGATGCCTAGCCATCCCCGGAGCATCAACCATTGCAAAGCCGACACCAACCTGTGCTGGGCAGCCGATCTGGCGTGCGTGCTGTTGTGGGCGAGCACCACTGGTCACTATGGGTGCACTTGTATATGCGGACGTACGACTCTGGCAAAAGTCGTGTTGGGTCGTTCGGGTACTGGGCGACAAGTTTCTTGTTCCGATTCCTGATCGGAGTGTTGCTGGCAACCACGAAATGCTGGAATGTCTCCTCCAGGTAGTCCTGCAATTCCTTCTCGAATGGTTGCCAATTTGCACATTCGGTCGTCATCATCTGCATGAAAGCGTCGATTTTCCATGAGTATGCAAACTAGGTAATAAAAAATCGGCTCCTCATTACCATTGCGCAGTTCGTCATCAACGGGGCAGATGACTTCCGTCAGCTTCATCAATAACGCCGCCGTTGTCGTCATCCTCACCCTCCAGGCCTTCCCGTTCGCTGGGACTCGGGCCAGCGCTGCCTTGGGCGGCTTCCAGTTCGTCACGCACATCCACAGCATCAGTTGCCGACGTGTGTGTAGATGCTCCATCCTGGCACATTCATCAGCAGGCAAAGCGGTACTGAGTTACTCACAGGTCCCCTTTGGTGCGTCGACGCATCAAGTGCTTTCCTTTTCACTCCGCTCGTCTGGCGCCGTGTTGCTGTTGCCGTTGAATGTTTCCGTCATGTTTCCGAATGCCAATCCCACGACCCACCTGGTTATGATTCCGACTCTTCTTACCTTGTTTTGGTTCACCCTCCGGTACTGTCAGCAACCCCACGTCGATGATCTCTTCAAGTGTTGTGAAGTGGTTGTGCTACCGAGTGATCCAGAAACGCATGTGTAATCAACTTTATCAAAAACAATTTGATTCCGATCGACGACTCCGTTGTTGCTGCTTTGGTCGAGCAGATTTCGGTGGCGTCCACTCGGCTCGTCCGAGAACTGGCACCTTCTATATGCTCTGCTGGTGGTATGGGATGTTTTGTTGCTGCGAGAGGAGACACCACAGGGTGAACCACCTCCTGGTAATCGCTCCATTCCCAGTTGTAGATCGCTTCGGCAAGTGCTTCAATGCTTCATCGCCGTCCATGGAACCTCGACGACACGATCGTCGGGATTGTCCAACCCGTCGTCCGCGCATGGCTGGTACCATCGCTAGCAGCCGATGAGGACGCAGGCAGCTCACGCGTGTCAGGATTGTTCAGGTTGCTGTTCGAATCATCACAGGTGTCGGTTGTATCCAACGCTTCACGACCACTTCGCCTTGCACTGGCCGTTGACGAACCTCGAGGGTCTTGGTGACTAGTTCGTTCCCGAACCACGACCGGATGTGCGACCACAGACAACGGGCGATTCATCGCTTGAATGACTGGTACTCCACCACGACGTACGACTGATAGAAAGTCAAGCAGGCATTGGAACACCGCCTCATATTCGGGCGTTGGCAGCGTGCACGCAATCTTTGCGATCTCCTCCCCGCATTGAAGAATCTGGGAGTACCGGGCTTTCTTCGTCAATGGATCTGGGCGCGCTGTGGTGTCGTTGGGAGAACAACGATGAGCACTGTTGTTTACATCATGGGTGACAGGTGTCTCACTTGGTCGCGATGTGTTCAATGGCTGTCGGGCGTGAACACCATGAGCGCAATGTCCATCATCTACTTCGCGCGTCGCCACTTGCGGTTGCTGCTCAGCTGTGCTTGATCCACTGGATTCTTGCCGCACCTTTTGGGCGATGTTATGAAGATCTTTCATTCGGATGTGCTCGTTGCCACCACTTCGAAGCATATCAAGAATTATTCTGTAAGGAGTTTTCGCAGAGATGAGAGCTTGAACATGCCGCTGTGTTTCTGTTGACATTCGTTGACGGACGTGAGGATAACGATTATAAACGGACTCGGATACGTTGTGGTTGTGCTCTCGAACATGTTGTGTGACGCGCACGATCCAAGTGTCATCACCAACCTGCTTCACTCCGACATTCAACTGCGAGAAACATTTAGAAGATTCATCACATAACGTGCCAAGAACAACCATGGTGTCTACCATCGCAAAACTGACACTAACCTTCGCTGGACAGCCGATCTGGCGTGCATGCTGTTGTGGACGTGCACCAGTTCCTCGCTTTCGTGGCTGGCCACCGTGAGTGCACTTGTAAGTGCGCACGTAGGACACAAGCGTCTCTGGAAGAAGTCGGCTTGGGTCGTTCGGATGCTGGGCCGCAATTTTCTTGTTCCGATAGCTGATCGGAGTGTTGTTGGACACCACGAAATGCTGGAATGTTTCCTCCAGGTAGTCCTGTAGTTCCTTCTCGAACGATTGCCAATTCTCAAAGTCGGTTGCGTTCATCTGGATGATAAAAATGCAGTGAGCTTGCGAACTGAAAACTGCGGGTCCTGGTTCCATACCATTACGCAATTCGTCAGGCAGCCTACACCGAGCGTATCGCTTCCGTCATCGTCATCAACCACGCCATCGTCAACTTCCAGAACTTCCCTTTCGCTGGATCGTGCAGCAGCACTGTCTGGGATTGCTTCCTGTTGTTCTGACATCAGACCTTTCCGTCTCGCAAGCAATGCTTTGTTTCCATCACTCACCGCAATGCACGTTTCGCTCCCTCGATGATACTCCTGACACAACTTGATCAGCAAGAATTCACCCACAAGCAATATTGAGATTGGTCGCTCACATGTTCTCGTCGCTGCGTCGCTGCATCATCTGCTTTCCGCTTCACTCCGCTTCGACCTCGTGCTGTTGCGGGCATGTTTCCTCACAATTGTGACGCACTTGCCAATGAGACAACCCACCTGGTTGTGATCAAGACGCTCACCTTGTTTTGACAAGCGCTGCTCAGAGAAAATACGGTCAATAACGGCGTCGATGACCAAGTTGTTTGAGAGTGCTGACCTAGCGGAGCGATTCCAATGAAAAATGTTTGTTTGGGAACGATTGTGTTACCGATTCGTTCAAAAATGCAAAAAGTCTAATCACTGTCACTATCGCTGCTGCTTTCGTCATCGAGCAAGCTAAAGGCATTAACCTTTGCTTTCGGTTGTTTCGACGCTGGCGGACTCGGTTTGACTGGCTGTGTTTCTTCCTCATCCGATTCTTCGGCGTCTTCTTCTTCCTCTTCTGCCTCGTCGTCGTCTTCGTCCGAACTTTCGGTGGCTTTTTTCTCCTTGGCCTCCACCACATCTCGCAGCGCCACGCGGTCGCCGGTGTAATCTGGTGGGAAGAAGAAGAACGGGATGATACCATCGACCGTGTCGCGAATGAGCTCCGCGCCAGCGCGTTGGTGATCTGGCCGACCGCGACGATCTGTTCGGTAGCCTCGCTTCTCAGCGTACGCTTCACAGATGCTCCATGCAGACCATTCCTACATGAAATTAAAGCAATCGTCGTCAGAACCAGACTCGCGCGCCTGACAGAGCAGGCAAACACCACGCACCAGCTCCTCGGCAATGCCGTCAAACACCTGAGTGCGTGGCACGAGGTCCAATACTTTCTCCATTGCCAAGTGCTCGGCAAGGAAGCGAACGGCCGAGTACGGTTCTCGAATCTAACCAACGGCACGAGAAGTCAGTCATCGACACGCTGACGAGACAGCCACTAAGTAACGAACCTGCGAGTACGGATACAAACCAGCGAGTTCCTGCAAGTGCTTGGGGACGTTGGCGAACGGGAACACGAGGCCCGGACAATCGCAGATACAGATATCGGGCGTGATCATGATGGATTGCAGACGCTTCGTGTGACCAGGCGTGTGCGAGACACTCACGATCTTCTTGCCAGCCAAGGCGTTGAGCACACTCGACTTGCCGACGTTCGGGTGGCCGATGAGACCGATGATGAGCTTAGGCTCGCGGTTGCGGTCGTCCACGGCCGCCGCACTCGGCAGGCGATAGACCGAGTGGTTCTGCACGACACTATGTTCTTCGCGGTTGCAGCGATTGCACAGCAAATATCCTCTTGCGATGGCGTCCTTCTCTGACGTCGCCTTGGCCGTCAAGCTTTCGCCTCGGCAAGCCAGACACGCCACTGCGGCGTCATCGCAGCCACAGTGCTGGCACGTCGGCACGCGGGTGACGCCGTCCGTCTCGTCGTCGTCGTCGTCCAGGCCGTTGCTGTTCTTCTTCTGCTTGCGGCGCGATTTCTTCTTTGGCGCTGGCTTCTGTTCCTTGCCGGCCGTGAGCGCGTCGAGCTCGAGCTCTGACAGGTTCGCGTTGAGCTCTTCGACAATCGCGCGCGCTTCGGCTGGCGGAATGCCGCACGACGTGAGGATTTCAGTGGCGCCCTTGATGGCCGACAGATCACCGACCTCGAGTTTCTTGGTGAGCACGCGGCGGCGATTGCTCACGTTGGTGTCGCCACGCACTGTCGTGGATCGCGACGAAAAGCAGACGAAGTTGCAGCGCGGGAATCGCTTGGTAAGGTACGTTCGCCAGAGCGCGACGACGTACGGCGGCACGAGATCAACCTTGTTGAGCACGACGGTCATGGGCTTGTTGAGTTCACCCGTGACAAGGTCGTAGACCGATGGCGGGATATGCAGCAGTGGGTTGCGCACGTCCGTGACCACGACCACGTGCGTGGCACGCTCCGTCACGCGCCACAGTTCGCGCCAGACCTCGAGGTTGTGCTCAAAGTGGTTGAGCTTTTCGTGCTCGTACTTGCTGTGGATCGCTGTGACCCAGTTGTCGAACATCAGGCTTTCGTTCTCGTCCACTGCAACACGTAGATCATCCCCACGACCATCAGCACAAGCACACACACGCACACAGAACAATCCATCCACAGTGATCGCTATCTCACCTCGCTGCTTGGACATGGAATACGTCCACTTGGGACGACGCGGGTGGTCCAGCACGGGATCGCGCACGATCTCTTGGGCACGCAATGGCTGCTCGCGCTTGGACAAATCCAGCAACTGCTGGCCTTCCATCAGGCGCAGTTGGATCTGCTCCTTCGTCTCCTTCACGAAGAACGACGACAGCTCCTTGCCGGCCGCGTCCTTGTTGTTCTTGCCCAGCGCCACCGTGAGCTTGAGGCGCGTGTTCAGATGCACGGCCAGATCCGACTGCTTGGCGAAAAAGTCGGGCTCGTCGTGGAACGCGTGCACCAGCGTGTCTTCCTCGTCCGCAGGCGCCGCGTCGTCGCCGTCCTCGGCGTAGAACGCGCGATATTCCTCGGGCTTGTCCAGCACGGCCTGGTCGGCCTTGCGCTGCGCCACGCGCTGCTTGCGCGCTCGCAGCTGCTGCTTCTTCTGCTTGCCACTGAACCCGGACGCTGTCTTGGCGCGCTCCTTGCGCTGCTCCTTCAGCTGGTCGATCTCATCACGACGCTTCTCCTGCAGCGCTGCCTCAAGCAACGCACGCTCCATCGCAACGGTTCGTGATGACGCGAATGACATGCACCAATGGAGCAGCGCTGTACCAGGTTGTGGGTACATGGTCGCAATGTGATTGTGTTAACGTCTGTGTGGTCCACACGAAGGTGAGGACCTGGGTTTTGCAGATGGGTCAACCTAGTCGACCCATGGCGACCCGTGGACCCGAGAACCCGCGTCGTTTCGAGATCGGCGCTAGCTTCGCAAAGCGACGGCCGAGGCCGAGGCGGAGCTGTGGCAAAGCACGAGGCCGGTGGCGGCGTTGCAGCAGCGAACGGAGCAGGGAAGACAGGAGACACCACACCGCACTACACCACACTGCAGCCATGCAGCTGCGCTACCTGACGTCGCTGCTGCAGGCGACGGAGGGCATGTGCAAGGTCACCGCCGTGGCCTGGTCGCCCAACAACCGGCGCTTGGCGGTCGTCACCATCGACCGCGTCGTCCACATCTTCGACGCGCAAACAGGCGAGCGCAAGGACAAATTCTCGACCAAACCGCAGGAAAAGGTGCGCAAGAGTGCTCTCTCTGTGTGTGTATATATATGTGTATGTGCTGTGCTGCGCTATTGGCGTGGTATTGACGTGGAAGTGGACGTGGACATGTGTGCAGGGAGATAAGAATTACATCGTCCGAGCTCTCGAGTTCTCACCGGACTCATCCAAGTTGGCCGTGGCGCAGAGCGACAACATCGTGTTCATCTACAAGATCGGCCTCGATTGGGGCGACAAGAAGAGCATCTGCAACAAGTTCGCGCAGAGCAGCTCCGTGACGTCGCTCACGTGGCCGAACACGCACCCGAACGAAGTGGTGTTTGGGCTGGCAGATGGCAAGGTCAAGGTCGGTCAACTGCGCAGTAACAAGCCAGCGACGCTGTACGCGTCCGGCTCGTACGTGGCCGCTGTGTGCAGCAACATGGAGGGCACGGCCGTGGTCTCATCGCATTACGACGGCTCTATCTACCGCTTTGTCTTTGACGATATCAGTGGCGGACCGACGCACACCAAGATCGCTGTTCACTCGTGCGTGCCATATGCGTTGTCGTGGGGCGAGAGCATTGTGGCGGCTGGCAACGACCGCAAGGTGACGTTCTACGATCGTGATGGCGGGGTCATGCGCACGTTCGACTACTCGAACGACGACAAGTGCGGAGAGTTCACCGCCAGCACGTTCAACCCAACGGGCGACAGCGTCGTCGTTGGCAACTTTAATAGCTTCTACGTCTACAACTTCCAGGCCAAGAGCGAGTCGTGGAAAGCAGTTGGCGTCAAGACGATCGAGAACCTGTATTCGGTGACAACCATGTCATGGAAGAGCGACGGCAGTCGCCTCGCCATCGGATCCGTCTGTGGCGCACTCGACCTCTACGATGCGTGCGTGCGACGCTTCCGCTACAAGGGCAAGTTCGAGTTCACGTACGTGTCTCTGAGCCAGGTGATTGTCAAGCGTCTGTCCAACGGCGCTCGCGTTATCGTGCGCTCAGCGTTTGGATGCGAGATCGTCAAGCTCAACGTCTTCCAAGACCGCTTCCTCGTTGGCAACACAACCAACACACTGCTGGTCGGCGACCTGGACACTGCCAAGCTGAGCGAAGTCCAATGGCAGAGCACGGGCAACGAAAAGTACTTGTTCGAGAACGAAAGCGCCTGCATCGTGTACCAGGCCGGGGAGCTGTCTCTGATCGAGTACGGCCAGAACGAGATCCTCGGATCTGTGCGCACGGAACACCTCAACACGCACTTGCTAAGCGTCCGCATAAACGAGCGCCCGAACATCCAGGACATCATCAACCAGCGCGAAGGTGGTGCTGGTACCCCAGAGACGCTGTCGGAAAACAAGAAGATCGCGTATCTGCTTGATCTGCAGACGATCACCATCAAGGACCTACACACACAGGCAAGCTCGACGATCAACCACGACTCGCGCGTCGACTGGCTGGAACTCAACTCACGGGGCAACCTGTTGCTGTTCCGAGATAAACGACGTCAATTGCATCTGTTCGAGCTCGAATCGCAGAAGCGTTCCACGTTGCTCAACTACTGCAACTACGTGCAGTGGGTGCCCGATAGCGATGTTGTGGTGGCACAGAACCGAACGAACCTGTCGGTATGGTACAATATCCGAGCTCCAGACAAGGCCACCATCTACCAGATCAAGGGCGACGTGGAGCAGATCGAGCGTGCCAATGGACGCACAGAGGTGATTGTGGATGAAGGCATGAACACCGCGTCGTATCAGTTGGACGAGTCGCTCATTGCCTTCGGCACGGCGATCGACGACCTGCACCTAATCCAGGCCATGTCGATCCTAGAGCCACTGGAATTAACACCTGAAACTGAAGCGATGTGGGGCCAACTGTGTCAGGAGGCGCTCAAGCAGAGCGACCACCGTATCGCCGAACGCTGTGCTGCAGCGCTTGGTGACGTCTCGCGATCTCGTTACCTGCGCAAACTCAACAAGATTGACTGGATGGAGCGCGCCAAGTTGGACGATGGAATGGTGCATTGGAAAGTGCGTGCACGACTGGCGCTGCTCAAGAACGACTATCGCAGTGCCGAGCACATTTTGCTGTCGCAAGGCCAAGTAGAAGAAGCCATTGAAATGTACCAGCATTTGCACAAGTGGGAAGATGCCATCCGAGTGGCAGAGGCCAAGAACCACTCCGGCCTCGAGACCATGAAGCGCAACTACTACGACTACTTGCTGGAGTCGCGCCAAGAAGAGAAGGCTGCTCTGCTAAAGGTCAAGGAGAACGACTACGCAAGCGCCATCAGTTTGTATTTGAAAGGTGGGCTGCCAGCAAAGGCCGCTGGGCTGCTCAATCAGCGCAACATCGGTCGCGAACACAAGCAGCTTCTCGAGACCGTGGCCGAAGCGCTCTACTCTGCAGGCATGTTTGAAAAAGCTGGAGATCAATTCGAGAAGATGGAGCAAGAAGGCCGCGCTTTGGCGGCTTTCATCAAAGCCAACGCCTTCCGCAAAGCAGTGGAACTGTCCCGCAAGAAATTCCCAGACAAAGTGTTACGCTTGGAGGAAGCGTGGGGTGACTACCTCGTGTCACAGAAGCAAATGGATATGGCCATCAATCACTACATCGAAGGAAACGTGCCTACGAAAGCTGTGGAGGCGGCGCTCAACTCGCGACAATGGGCCAAAGCTGGTCAACTCGTCGAGACCCTGGACGACGACGTCGCTCTACCATTCTATCGCCGTCTAGCCAGGCACTATCAAGATGCTCAGAACTACACTGAGGCCGAGCGCTGCTTCATCAAAGCTGATGCGGCACGAGATGCCGTGGAGATGTATACTCGAGCCAACAAATGGGATGCCGCGTATCAGGTCGCTCTCAACCACATGGACAAATACGAGACTGAACGTCTGTACGTGGAGCAAGCGCATCGCATGGAGCGCCAAGGCAAGTTTAAGGAAGCTGAGAAGCTGTTCCTGACAGTGAACGAACCGGATTTGGCCATTAACATGTACAAGAACCAGAAGAACTATGAGCAAATGATCCGCTTGGTCACGAAATATCGCAAAGATTTGCTCAAAGACACGCACTTGTACCTCGCGCAGCAGCTTGAACACGAAGGCAACTACAAGGAAGCTGAGCATCATTTCGCTGAAGCCGGCGAATGGCAAGCTGCTGTCAACATGTATCGGTCGAACGACATGTGGGATGAAGCCATCCGTGTAGCCAAGTTCCATGGCGGAATCAATGCGTCCAAACGCGTGGCGTATGCATGGGCCATGGATTTGGGCGGCGAGCAAGGATCCAAGTTGCTCACGCGGCTGGGACTGATCGAGCCAGCCATCGACTATGCCATCGAAAGTGGTGCGTTCGAGCACGCCTTCGAGCTGGCACGCAACTGTGCGCCCAAGAAGCTACCGGAAGTGCACCTCAAGCACGCGCTGTTCCTCGAGGACGAAGAACGCTTCAAGGAAGCTGAGGAAGAGTTCATTAAGGCCGGCAAACCACGCGAGGCTCTCGATATGTACATCCACCAGCAAGACTGGCAAAACGCCATGCGCGTGGCCGAGAGCGCAGACCCAGCATCCGTATCCGACGTGTTCATCGCTCAGGCACGGCTGTGGATCGAGCGCAAGGAATATCAGCGTGCTGAAGGCTTCTTCCTCAGCGCTGGCAAGCCGGAGCTGGCCCTGGCAGCGTACTTGGAAGGCGCCATGTGGCAGGACGCCGTCCGGATAGCCAAACGCCACTTGCCGCACAAGCTAATGGAGGTCAACATGGCACACCAACGAGCGATCTTCTCGGGAGGTCCGAAGAAGAAGGAGGAATTGATGGAAGCGTGCGAGATGTGGGTAGCGTCGCAGCAGTACATCCAAGCGATTGATGCCTACCTTGCTATCTCGCTCGATCATCTCGATGACGTTGAGGGACTCGAGGAGCTCTGGGCACAGGCAGTTGAGTTGTGCGCCAAGTACGACCGCGTGCGCTACAAGTCGATCGTGGAGGAGGTAGCATCGCGATTGTTAGGCATGTCGCGCTTCGAGTCTGCCGCGCACTACTTCAAGAGCATCGATAAGATGAACGAGGCCCTGGACTGCTATCTGCGCGTCAACAACTGGGCAGCGGCGCAAAAGCTGTGCGAGCAGCACGCGCCGGAGCTATTGCCACGTCTCGAACGGGCTCAGCAAGCGAGTGCGTTCGGCTCTGCCCAGGCCGAGGCCAAGGTAAGCAGCTTCGGGGGCAGTGCCAGTGCTGGGTACACGCCGTCGTCACAGGACGCCAAGGCCGAGAAGAAGGAAGCTAAGGGCGCCAAGCCTGTCGCTGTTGGTGGCGACGACGAGAAGGCTGGAGCTGGTGGCAGTGCCCTCGACGCGTGGATGCAGCGGGGTGAGTGGGATAAAGTCTTGACTTCCGCCGCCAAACACGGTGCCAAGACGCTGTCCAAGTACCTCGTCATGCGCTGCGCACGTCTGTGCGAGCACGATGAGATGGACACTGCTATCAAGGTCATTGCTGAGTATGGCATTCCACTGGACGGACCGGCGCTGGAGATGACGGAAATGATTGTGCGCAAGAGTCTCGGGTGCAACCAAGCCCTGGAGAACACTGAGACCCACGCTCCAGCCATTGTCGAGCTAGTCAAGTGTCTGCGCAAGCTAGTGAAGGAGCTGCGAGCCGCCAAAGACTTGCCACAGGCAGATGTCCACAAGTTCGAGCAGTTCCTGCTAGTGTCACACTACTTCGCTCTGCATCACCAGGCTAAGACCGCAGGGCTCGACGATCTCGCAGCCAAAATCAGTCTGTCGCTCTTACGGTTCATTGGACTGCTTCCAGCCGACAAGATGTTCTACTTGGCCGGTGCCGCGGCGCGTCAGAAGAAGTGGCTAAGCCCAGCGTTTGTGTGCTTCAATCGCTACTTGGACTTGTGCGAGGCCATTGAGGACGGCGATGCCTCTGGACTTGACAATACCGACTTTTTAGGCACAGACATCCCATCACCGACCGAATTCGCGTGCCCAGAGGCGCAGTATGTGCCAGATGAAAGCGCCCGTGAAGAGATCCGCGACTGGGTACTCACAATCTCGATGGACCAACAAGTTCAGGAGAAACTACCAGAGAAGCCGTGCGGGCAGTGCAAGGCGTCAATCTACGAGGCAACGCTACAGTGCCCCGAGTGCAAGACCAAGTCGGAGGCCTGCATCATTTCGGGGTTCCCGGTAGCCGCCAAGACGACGGTGCACTGCACGACGTGCAAGGTGATTGCCGACCGCGAGACGTGGAACAAGTGGGTCAAGCAGTTCGGCAACTGCCCGTGGTGCACAGCGCCACAGAAAATGAGCTATTAGGTCCAGTTGTTGCAAATGCGTGTCGCCCTGTACATGACAAATCTACCATCCACGTCAACATCAACCAACCTTGTTCATGAGCTAGACGAATCGGTATCAAACAGCGAATTCATCTCAAAAGCACAACTGGCCGTAGGGGGCGTTTTGAGACTAGAATAGTGCGTGATGCACTCCTGCGTCTTGATGGCTTAAACTCAATGAGTAAGGAAACTAGTTCTCTACCTGACAAGTAGAGATACGTGAGGGACCAGCGTCCCTCGCGTCCCTAATTTATGGCGGAGCAGGAATGGCCTGGCACTTGTTGGCCCCATACTTTCGGGGAAAACGGTGCTGGGTCGGTCCCCGCACCCCCATTCACCTCCGAATCGCGAACTCGGTCACGTCCACCTCCGAACATGAACCTGCATAATACGAACGACAACATCACTGACGGAGACCAGCAACAACGGAATTATGGAGAAAGAGATGGAGAGCATCAACAGACTTCATTGAGCAAGCATGGAGTTACCAACAAAGCCGGCCGACGCACGCCAAAAAACAATTCCGCAATAGATCGAATCCATGGCAGCGCGGAGCCCACGCCACCAATTGCCACAACGAGGCGTTGCGCTTAGAGACGACGACCGCGGCGACCACCCTTTCGGCGGGTGCTGTCGGTTGGGATTGGGGTCACATCCTCAATACGTCCGACCTTCATGCCAGCACGAGCAAGCGCACGAAGGGCAGATTGCGCGCCAGGACCAGGAGTCTTGGTTCGGTTGCCACCGGTGGCGCGCACCTTGATGTGCACAGCAGTGATACCCACTTCCTTGCACTTAGCGGCAACGTCCTGCGCGGCAAGCATGGCAGCGTATGGCGAAGCTTCATCGCGATCGGCCTTCACCTTCATGCCACCGGTCACACGGACGATGGTTTCACGGCCCGACAGATCGGTGACGTGCACGAAAGTGTCGTTGAACGACGCGAAAATGCGGGCAACGCCAAACACTTCCTCACCGGCCTTGAGCGATGGGCCAACGCGGGTGACCTCCTCTACTTCCTTCTTAGCGACTTTCTTGGACTGTAATCGGACACCACACAGGCACAGAAGGCATCAGACGTCATGTTTCACATGTATCCACGCGGCGAGCGTAGCACAGGGGCTCGCCCATGCCGCCGACATCGCTCATCGCTGCTACGCACCATGATGGATTCGGACAAGAAATGTGGAATAGCTCACAACAGCGGTGTCGGTCAGTTCCCTCAGCCAGTCATAATCGGGACCGGTCCGGACCAACCGGCTCGAGGGTGAACCGGTTCAGGGACCGTCCATTGTACGCCACATCCACCACCAGCTGGCCTGTCAGTGGCTCACAGTGTTCAATTGGATCGTTCAGAAGCAAACAGGCAGACACCCGCACACGAAGATGAAATACAGCGGTGCTGTCGCTGCTGGGCTGTCGTGGTGTGCTGGTGTGTGCTGCATGAGGACTGCTCTTCATCTGTATTCCTGTTCATTGACCGTGTTCCAAGTGAGGAGAATTAAAACATAACCATCTTTCGACTGAGGACCTTCCAAATCCCGATGGCGATCATTCCAATTCTGATGGACACAAACAAATGCATTGAAGGTTGCACGTAGAGATCGATGTCAAGTGTGTGAACCTCATGTGTGAACTTGAGGTTGAGAGCTTCCCACGCATTTTGACCAATCATGCGGATGCCGCAGTTGGGATCCGGGACCCGCTGAAATCCGCAGATAAACGCGGGATCCAAGCGTGTTGTTGAATCCAATATGCCGACAATCAACACAAGAGTGAAATATACTTGAACTGCAGCGTTAGACCGTGCGCTCTCTCCATGAGGACGCTGCTCCAACCATCAGGCGGCTTGTGTTGTACACCGACACGACTCCGCGACTGAATCAATCAGCATTCTGTCAGCTAAACCATCATGCCGTGGCGATTTGCCTTGAAATCACGGCACTAACCTGTCCGAGACAGCCAGGAGGCTGCCGGTCTGGTAGGAAAAGTCGCCGCTCGTCTTGTATCGCGATTGCTGCAGACCTGAGGGCAGCATGGGGGTGAACCTGCAGCAACGCAAGCAGTCAATCAATCGATCTATATCCCCCATCCGTTGGTTCACTACATCGACGCTTCCACTCACAGTTGAATGCGTTCAAACTCGCGTGCGCTGGCATCGACTTCAGCGACGGAGAAACTGCGACCACACCAACCATCGGTCAGTCACCACGTCAGGGCACACATCAGAATCCCTGACAGCCGCACCCGCTAAGCCCGAAGACAGCAAGCTTGCCCATCTTGGAGCGCCGGATCTCGCCCGTGGACACGAGCTGTGACGGCATCTTGTGGTAGCTGCTCGCGGCCATGGCGTCAGATCAACTTCCGAAGTGCAGACTCAAGCAGACAACGTACCAGGTGCTCGCACGCGGCATCCGCGTATCCAAGAAGACCAGGTCGCCGTGCTCAAAGCCCAGCACCACGCTGGTACAGCTCAGATACTCGTGCGTGAAGAGGCCGCCCATTTGGTCGACGCGGACAACGGATGCCGCCGGCATTTGCGTGTGGGAGGGCTTCAAGCGGATGTCAGCCATGTGGAAGTCGCCGCCGTCGGTCGTCCAGCTCACCTGCGCTTCGGTCGGCGACCACCGCACGCTGCTGACGACGTCGTGGGCATCAAACTTGCTCACGACGACCGACGCCTTCGGGTCGCCCGCCGGGTCCAGCTGGGTGACGCACACAGTCTCGTCGAAGCCGCCGGAGAGCACATGCGGCCGCGTCGTGGCCTGCGCCAGCGCCACCTCCCGGATCGTGTCGGAATGGACGCGGTTGATCGGAGGCTGTAAGCGACACGACCGATCACCTGGCGTGGAGCCGATGCGGATCAATTGGACATCCTTGCCAACCGCGACGACAGCCGTGCAGTCATTCAGCCAATGCAGGTCGCACACGCTGTCGGGTACAGGGATGCTGGCCACGGGGCGAGACTGGTGGAAGGAGTGCATATTCGTGACGAAAATGCGGTTTTGGTGCTGATCGCTCATCAGCTCCGTGCCCACCAAAATGATGCCGTCCTCGCGCACGATCGGCTTGGACAGCGCTACGTCATCGAGGCAGTCATCAGTCAGCCAGTCAATGCATCTTCATCATCATCATCAGTCTCCGCACGTACGGAAGGGCGTGCCATCGCGTTGAGTGCCCAGCGGCAGTGCGTGTGTCGGTGCGCTGGCGGGAAGAGCCACACCAGGCTCCAGCTTGGGCTGTGGTTCCTGTGCGAAGACGTCCGTCTCGGTCTGTTGATGGTGCGCTTCGAGCCTGCACACCAACGACATTGACTTAGATACGTGCGCCACGGACTAAACAACGACGCGAGCACATGACTCACGAGGCGTAGAGAGACGGGAGCGCGAATGTCGTGGAGGGAGACGACAGCGGTGCGGTCTGTCCGAGTGTGAGCTCCGACTCGCAGTGATTCCACTGCTCCAGCATGGCGCTCGTCGTCGTCGGCTCGGACGAAGGCGCCTTAAGTGGCGGCGACAGCTCTTTGACATGGTCATCCAGCGACGACGCATAGCCATCTTCGTCCAGCAATTCCATCACTTCGTTGCCCTCTGCAAAGATCGTGGCCCAGAAGCCGTTGTCGTGCGCCTCCAGCGGCTCTGCTTTGACGGCGATGTCGTCTTTAGGCGGTGCATTGCCATCGCCAGTGCTGGTTGCTGCTGCCTTTTCAGCCAGGGACGCGGCGCCAGCGTCATGACCAAGCGTGGGCGAGCATGTGGACGTCGACGATGTCGCTGAAGACGACGGGGGCGACGACGATGCGGAGAAGCTCATGTGGTGGAGTGTGGCTTCCTTGCTCGCTGTGCTGTGCTGTAGTGGCACTGTACGCACTGCAGTGCGGCTGGTGCCGGTCCAGTCCACAAATGAAGGTACGAATGCGAGAAAGGGATGAGGACGCTTTCACCGACCGACAGCAAGCGAGCGAAAGAGAAGGAGAACAACGTGGAGGAGAGCGATGTGCATTGGTATGTATGCAAAGAGACCTGCCTGTCCTGACGTGACTTGTCTCGTTCAGACGTAGGTCTCTCGAAGCGTAAAGGACACCGACGTAGTGGTGTTGTTGCTGCTGCTGTTCTCGCGGGACACCCCGGGCTGGCACTGCAGGCGACGCGCTGGTTTGTGCGTCGCGATCTCGAGTTTCTCTTCTAGGTGCTCGACGTGGTGGCGCAGGTTGCGGATCTCGAGCAAGACCGAGTCGAAGCCGTCGTGCATCGACTGCCAGCGCGCAAAATCGCGGTCGTTGCGGCGATAAATGCACTTGAGGACTTCGCCGAGCGTCGCGCCGATGAACGCGAACAGCATGGAGAAGAGCCACTGGAACCAGTAGATGTGGGCGAATTTGAAGAGGTCGTCCATGATGACGGGCACGTTGGTGACGATCAGCGTCAGCGTGATGGAGCCGATGGCAGCGAACTGCATCCATTTGTTGGTGAAGAAGCCGACAAACACGTGGTTGGTGAAGCTTCGGGCAGTGTACGCGCGGAACATTTCCATGGTTGTGATGTAGATGAACGCCATGGTCTGCGCACGGGCGATGCCTTCTGAGAGACACTCGTATTTACCGCCTCGACAACTCACGTAGTCATCGTCGTACGACGTAGTGTTGGGCGGCAAGTCTGGCAAACGACGTTTGCCGTCGCTGTCAACAGCGTCGCAGTTGGTGTAGATCTTCCAATTATCCTTTACGCCCTGCCAGCGAGGGCACGCGAGATTACGGTATTCAGCATCCGTCTTGGCGCCACTTAAGATGTCGTCCAGCAACACGCTATCGAAGTTCCAGTGCAGTCCGACGGAGTAAACAGTGAGTGCTCCGACGCCAATGAGCGCAGCGTTGGTCATCACCAGCATCCACAGTCGGCCGTGGATGATTCGTTGGGTCTTCGGGCGCGGGCGTTCACGCATGTTGAGTGGATCGCCCTTTTCGAGACTCAAGGCCACAGCTGCCATACCGTCGGCAAACAGATTTAAGATCAAGATCTGCAGCGGCTCGAGCGGATTGGGCAGTCCAATGGCCAGTGCGAGGAAGATGATCGAGATTTTGGTCGAGAGCAAGAAACACACGAACTTCTGGATGTTGGTGTATATAGCTCGACCTTTCTCGACGGCTGCGACGATGCTGCAGAAGTTGTCATCAGTCAAAATCATGTCTGACGCACCCTTCGCAACCTCGGTGCCTGAAATGCCCATGGCCACGCCGATGTCTGCTTCTTTGAGCGCTGGTGCATCGTTCACGCCATCTCCAGTCATCGCGGCGACTTGGCCTTGGCGCTGTAATGACTTCACAATTTCGAGCTTATCTTCCGGACGAGCACGTGCGAAAACAGACGTTCGAGACGTGATCTCGTCAATATCGGGGTCAGTCAAGTACTCATCCCCTCGCGGTCGCAGGACAGAGCAATCAACAGCCTCTTCGCCAGTGTCAGCACCGACGTTAAGCAGTTCAATGTTCTTCGCAATAGCTATGGCTGTCTTGAGGTAGTCACCGGTGATCATGATTGTACGGATAGAAGCCATACGTGCCTTTCGGATCGCTTCCTTGACGCCTGGGCGTGCAGGATCAATTGATGCAACGAGGCCGATGAACATCAAAGGAGTTGATAGTGCACTGAACTTAGCATCAGCGTCGTCCGCCGTGGCCGTTGGAGGAACCGACTTCATCGGGTTGATCGCCACAGCGATCACGCGTAGTGCTTGCGATGACAGCTCATCAACAGCTTCAAGAATGGCTTCCTTGTCCTTCGGGTTGAGCACGACAACGTCACCATTGGTGCGCACAAGTTGGGAGCAATTCTTGAGAATATAGTTCGGGGCACCTTTAACGCATGCCACACACGTTGTGCCATTTGGCAGACGTAGCTCACCAAGTGTTCCCGGAGGTGTGGAATGGAGCGTGATCATCATCTTGCGTTCGGACGTGAATGGCACTTCAGCAACCCGGGGATACGTGCGCATGATTTCCTCGGGTTGGATTCGTAGTTTAGCGGCAGCCACAACCAGAGGCGCCTCGGACGCATTGCCGAATGGCGTCCAGACCACGCTACCATCATCTTGTCTCTGCTCTTGAAGAGTCGTGTTTGAGCACAACGTGGCAGCCAGTAGTGTCGTGTGTACCTGCACGTTGTTCTGCGCATTTTGAGGCACGCCATTGAGCAGCACCTCGCCTATCGGCTCAAAGCCCCCACCAGTAATGTTGTACTCCTGGAAATCCCCCCAGAGCTTGACAGCTGTCATTTTTCCCTCGGTGAGCGTTCCAGTCTTGTCAGTGCAAATCACGGATGCGGCGCCAAGGCTCTCGACGGCTGCGAGCTTGCGCACGAGGACATGCTGCTTCACCATATCGGCGGTGCCAGTCGATAAGCAGATGGTCACCACCATTGGGAGCCCCTCGGGCACGGCGCTCACAGCCAGCGAGACCGAGACCATCACCATCGTCAGCCACACGGGACGATCAGCATTCTTGGGATCGTGGTTACCTCGCAGCATGCCGACAAGGAACACGACGGCACAAATTGTGAGCACTGCCATCCCCATGAACACACCAAGCCGGTGCAATGCTTCTTGAAGTGGTGTGAGCTTCGGTTGGTGTTGCGACAGGAACTTGGACACGCAGTTCCCGCCTTTGTTTGTGGGGGCACCCTTCAACAGCGCAGCAATCGCGCCAACTCGAGTGGACATGCCGGTTTCCACGACTACACCTGTGGCGTTACCGCTAGAGATTGACGTCGATGCAAACACCATGTTATCCGGCGTGAGCTTTTTCGACAAGGTAATGTTAGCGTCGAATTTCTTGTGCACCATCTCCGATTCGCCGGTCAGAATCATTTCATTCACCTTGAGATCAGCGCTGGCCAGCAATCGCAGGTCTGCCGGTACAATATCGCCCGTCGTGAGCACGACGATGTCTCCAGGTACAAGTTCTCGACTGGCCACCTGCAACTGACGGCCATCACGCAGCACAACGCTCTGCGGCGAAGACATGTTGGCCAGCGCGTCTAGTGCGTTGTTGGCCCGACTTTCCTGGACGGTCGCGATGATGGCATTCAGTAGAACGATGGCGATGATAGCAATGCCTTCAACAAACTCTTGCAAGGCGATTGATGCCAACGCAGCAGCCATGAGCAACCCGATGATCAAATTCATAAATTGCAAGAGGAAGATCACCCAGACAGGCGTCGTTTTGTCACCCTCGAGAGTGTTTGGGCCGTATTGTGTCAATCGCGCAGTTGCTTCTGCAGCAGATAGCCCCGTTTTCGCCTTGACTTGCAATTGCTGCAGCACCGATTCGATGAGCTGGTCTTGCCACCCTCCCTGCGTCGTGCTGGACTCGAGTTCTTGGCGTGTCTTCGCTGGGTCGCGCGCGAGCACGAGCTCCGGATCACTCATGAAACGCGAGCGATGCGCCTCACGCTCACTAGCCCGCTCTTCCATCTTAGGTGTTCGGGTGTCCTGGTACGAGAACGACGACGACGTCACTGGCCGCGTGCGCGTTGGTGTCGACGTGAGCCGCGCACGTGCCTCGTGTTCGTCAACCCATTGCCCATCGCTGCCTCTAGAACCGGTCGCAACCCGCAATGGAGGGTCTGCCATCCAGACTTCGCGTCACAGCAAGATGAGAACTTACGCTTTTTCAACACAGCCACTCTCACGACCTGTGCGTTCGCGCGCACCGAGCAAACAAGCTCTTGTGCTGCCGCTGGGCTCAGTGAGGAGTGCATGGTGGCGCGAAACGCCGTCGGTGCCATCTGTGCTCAGCCGCTGCAAAGCTGCCGTTAGTCGACCCCTAAATAGCTATCGTGGAAAAAAGAAAACATCTTCAGGTTTGTATACGTCGCGCTTTTTGTCCAATCAAACTTCACTAGGGCGACGTCTTCGATTGAGATTGTTGCTGCTCGAGTTGTAGCTGATGTTGTGGTTGCTGTTGTTATTGTTGCTGTTGTTGTTGCTGCTGATGGTGGCAGTGCTTGGGTTAGCTGTAAGCGAGGATGCAGCCATTATTCGCTGTTGACGGCACTCCTCTGACCGCACGGCTACCACGTCTTCGTCATCTTCGGACTCATGGTGCGTCTCAGCCACAGATGGTGTTGGCACCAGTGCAAGGCCACGACGTCGCTTGTCTTCTTCTTCCTGGCGAATTTGGGTTCGTCGCTGTAATCCACGATACGCCAGCAATCGTTTGAGTGTCTCACTGTGCTGTCCGGTCTCAACTTCGCGGAGAATCCTCATAAGCACTCGCTGCATAGTTCGTTCTTCGATTGCACCAATTCGTCGTAGCATGCTCAACTCGTTGATCGTTGTCTCCCAAATCTCGTCGTCTCGACTTTGAGGAAAGAGCTCGTTGTATAATTCACGAATTGGCTTACGCAACGATCGAAGCCTGCACAAATGCATAATGTGAGTCATCGGACCACTTTCCTCACCGTAAGCAAAGCAAGACACTCACTTTTCTGCGAAAGTTTGCGATTCTTGAGTCCATTGCGTGATTTGCGCTTGGTCAGCATCGATGCGTTTCTTAAGCTCTGCACGCACGAGGAACCACGTTAGTCTCTGCCAAAGACTAATGTACATACTCTGCACGACCCATACCAAGAGGTTGCTCAGCGTGAGCAATTGTCTGAATGTCTCCTGCTCCGCTCAGCTTGGTGATGTCCTCCTCAAGTTGAGCAATCGCTTCACTCAATGATGAGTCTGCAAGAATGTTATCATACGTCAAAACAACAATTCGAATACAAATCCAAACGGTGCACTCACTAATGAATGATTTGGCTTCAATTCTCGATAGAATTTCGCTCTTCACTCTTTCTTGCTCGTTGTAGATGCGAATGAACTCGCCCAGGTTCTGGATTCGAGTTTTCTCCACGAGCTTATCGAGCAATTGCTTCTTCTGCTCAAATGAAATCGCCTTCTGCTCCAATGACAGCCGATTCTCTTTCAACAGCCTGTAGAACCAAAACGCAAATTAGTGGAGGATGTGTCAGCTATCACTTTAAAGTTAGGTCGTACTGCACACGCTTCCGTCTTGACGGCAACGGCGTGAGTCCAGTCTACATTCACACACATAGCAAGTCAGTGTCTCATTACACGCTGTTCGAACAAGTGACAACACACTTTAGCGCTTGTGCTGATGCGTTCGTTGCCCTTCTCTGGTCGAATAATACGTTCCAGTTCGCTCAGAAGCCCTTGTTGCTCCAGGCGGAACTCGTTCTTTTCGATGTCGAATTCATTCTCGCATTGAGCCACCTCGTCCTTCAGGTCTGCTTCCTTCTGTTTCAGCGCCAACACTTCTTCCTTCATGCGTTGAATCTCGTCCTTGGCTGCTTGCATGTCTTCCACAAGCAACTTCTCCTTGTGCAGTCCTTCCGCACGCCGTAACCGCATGCCGTCAATAGCTCGTTTCATTCGCTGCAGCTCCGCTGCGCGTTCGGACGCCGCCACTTTCAAGCGGTCCGCCAACTCGACCATGTGACGGCTCTGGTCATGGTTCAGCTTCTCCGTCACGAGTGCGGATGGCTTGACAGGACTACGCGTGTGTTGCTTCTTCTTCTCCTTCCAGAGCCGTCGCAGGTTCTGCAGCTGCTCCTCGGCGATCAGCAACTGCTGCTGTTCGGCCTGCGCCTTGATCAGCGCCAGGTCTCCCTCCGTGCGGATCCGCTCCAGTTCTTCTTCATACTTGGCCTGCGTCGGCGCCGTCGCGTGCTCTTCGTCATGGCCCATGGTGCTCAACGTGGCGCTTCGCGCACATGCCAACTGCAACTGCAACCACGGTTTTGTTGCATATTGACGTTGCGAACAATGCATTATTTCCTTGCGGTGCGCATGCGCACCATACTGTAGCACACTGTTCATTTCATTGTGGGTGTATTTTTCGCACATAGTTGTGTGTTTTGTTACATTTGCATTCCCACACACCCGACACACACAACACCAAAGCAGCAGCAGCGATCGATCATGACATCGCTCGCAGGAGCACCGGCACCGGCGCCGACGTCGCTGCCGTTGCCGCCGGGCAGCGCCAACCACATCGGCGGCGTGCCTCTGGAGATCGGCCAGCTCGTGCACGTCAACACGAAGAAGCAGCTGCAGCGCCAGATCAACGCCATCGTGGGGTGGAACGAGACCGATCGCGCGCCGATGACCATCGGCCAGTCGCTCCTGCGCGCCAACGAGCCGCAGGTCGCCGAGCACCCGTACTTTGTGTGCGAGAAGTCCGTCGGCGTGCGGTGCGTGGCCGTGTATCTGCTGGTCTGTTGTGATGACGAGCTGACGCTGAGGGTTGGATCTGAGGCAGGTATTTGGCGCTGTTGGTGCAAGGGCGCTGCTACTTGATCAGCCAGAACTACGACATCCGCGAGGTCGTGCTCTTCTGTCCCGTGCGACCGGATCGACTGCAGCCTGGTGTCGACCGGAATACGATCGTTCCGCATCAATGGACGATCCTGGACGGTCTGCTCGTGTGCGATAAGGTGCGTCAGGGATTGCAAGTGAACCTTGTCTCTCACACTAACAAACGTGGGTTTGGACAGGACGGATCCAAGTCGGTGCTCGCGTTCTTGGTCTATGACATTCTGGCACTCAATGGCAGCCCTGTGATGTCGTCCAAGCTCCAGGATCGCCTGAAACTGATCCAGAACGACGTCATCGGACCCCGCAAGACGATTCCACCGCCCAAGGGGCAGCCACCAGACATGTTCCAGCTGGTGCTGCAGTCCATGTATCCGATTAATCGCGTGAGCCACGTCATTCGCACCATTATCCCGCGCGTTTCACAAACGCGCCAAAACGCCGGCCTGGTGTTCACGCCTGTGGCGTTGCCGTACTCGCCTGGATACACGAAAGGCCTGTTCTACTGGACGCAGCCTTCGCTCTTGTACGTGGACTTTCAACTTGGCGTCGAATGGAGAGGGCGTCCTCCGAAACCTGGATTCAAACTCATGGTGCATGACAAGCGCACGCCCGTGTTTCACGACTGGATCACGTTTTCACCCGGTAAGCCTTGCCATTTTCTTCTCAGTCAGCAGACGCGCGATTGTGGTGACGGTTTATGTCTGTCATTAAACAGAGGACTTCGAGTTCTTCCGGCAAGACAAGAAGGCTTCGTCCAGAATCATCGACTGTAGCTTTGATCCTGAGTGGCTCACGTATGTGCCCTCGCACGACAAGAGCACGTGGGACATCGGAAACCCGGAATTCAATGCGACAGAGCGCGGCCAGGGATGGCGAAAAGGTGAACACAGAATGCAATCGGCAAGCTGTGACGGCAGACGAAGTGATAACGATTGTGCTTGTATAGGCGGATGGCGTTTCGTTCGATGCCGCAATGACAAGGCGATGCCACTTGAGCGTGCGTTCCTTGGTGTAACAGAGAAGGCTGTGAGCGAAGATGTGAAACTGGAAGAAATCGAACAGTTCTTCACGGAAGATGCGTCGAAGAAGCCAATGCGGCAAGAAAAGGCGCGGCAGGAGATTGTGCCATCCCAAGACAACCACGTACGACAAGATTGCTGCATCTAAATCGAACACTGCGGAAATATTGACGGATGGTGTCGTACAGGAATTGATTGCAAGCAAGAAAAAGCGTGGAGGAGGCGGACAAGGTATGGTCTAAGTGCACAAGATTCTATGTTGCATCGCTAAGTTCATGCAACTCTTGGCCAGGATCAGGAATCGGTGTGTGTTATGACTTCCAAAACAAAGGCGTGTGTCAACGAGGACGTTTCTGTCACTTCTCGCACTGCGCATGCAATTCCACGTGCTGCTGCACCCCGGCGAAGAACACGTACGGTAAGTTGCTTACTTGAATTGCGACGTCAAGAAGTGGCTGTTGTGGATATATTGTTCCATCAATCTCATACTTTGGGGAATGGTGTAGGCCAAAGACCTGCCTATCGTCGCAACGACTACGACGCACCTCCTTCTCCAGATACGCCACCACCAGCGGCGGGTGAACTGACTGCTCCTGAGAAGCCTCCAGCTCGACCAGACGTGTTCGAGCGCGAGCAGAAAGCCGAAGCGGCACCTCAAGAAGAAGAAGCTGGCGAGCTTACTGATACGAGTATGTTTGCTAAATTGATATTTTCTGACGATAGAATTGGACTCACCTGTGGATGCTAGGCAACCTGCATGTCGGAGCTGTGTACGCACCGCTGGAGTCGTTCGACAAGGAAACAATTGCCGCTAAACGAGCCCAACTGGCGGCGTTGGGAAATCGACGTATTTGGACCAGCCTTGGTCTTGAAGACAAGCTCCAGCGCAAACGTGTGTGTGGTTTGATTGTTTCAAAGTCGGGCGAAATTTCCTGTGTGCGGCAATCGGACAAATAAAAAAATATAGGTGCTGTCGTACGTTTCTCGAGTGCGAAGCCACCCTGCCCTAGCCATGACAGCTGGCAATCCTGGTGGCACTGAGCTGTTGACGTCTGAGCTCAAGATGCTATAAGGATCTGCTCAGTCGAATTGACAACAAACCAGAAGCGTTCTCGGTCACCAGTGCAGCCAAGGATCTCGAGTACCTCACGACTACGCTGGTCACAAGCGCTGAGACGTACGTATATGGTGCCAGCTATGGCACGTACTGGGCATCGCGTTTGATGCACTTGACACCGAAGGCCGTCAAGGGCTACAACCTCGATGGTGTTGTCGCCGAAGAAAGTGAGATGTTCACCGTAGTCAACAGCGAGAACAGTGCCCCTGCGAAGACGTTGGCGTAGGCGTGTCAGGACGACACGATCTGTCGCTGCAGACAGGCAAGTCCTCGACGACAAGTTCGTGAGCTTCGTGGACAACCTTGATAATGCCAAGGCTGGCGACAACGACACCGACGCCATTGGCTCTCGTACGTGATCGGCTGGGGATGATGGCAACCACCGGGAAGCAATTCTTCATCCCAGCGATCTTGCACCGCCTCAACCGTTGCAACGCAGCCGACCTGACGTTCCTACAGGCCGTGAGTGGCTTTGCTGACACCAAGAACGCCACGACATCCAAGGGTAACAGCGCAGTGAACGTCGACAAAGTGAGCGTTCTCTCGCCTGTTATGCAAATGGTGATCGACTTGTCGGAAATGTGCACTCACCCATCGCCGACTGTGGCCCAGTTAAACGCGAACGCGGACGTCGAGCTCTCCTGCCTCTATATAGGAAGCCACAACGAACGAGCGTGCAAGGACAAGGCTGTCGACGGTGCCAGGAAGTTCTTCGAGAACGCGCCCAAGTTCTCGTACAAGCCTGATCAGTATCACAAGCGCGCGGCGACGATTCCAGACGGTGCTGGTGTGCTGCTCATTAACGGTGGTAGTCGCTTGCAGACATCGCCTACCTATGGCAAGCGTCAGTTCAACGACATCAAGGGCAAGAACAAGGCCCTGGTGGAATTTATGCATGGTGGTCACTGTGCTGGCATCAGCAGTGAAGCGTGTGGTCCGCAGATTATTGCGTCGTGTGTGCAACAGGGCGGACGCATCGCGTGCCGATTCGTCGTGTCTGGCCACGGAGCCGGTGGTGCAGTTCGACAGCAGCGCGGTGTATTGCGTGAATAAACGAAATGGAAAGTTGGCTGGCAATGACCCGCCATGATGGCAACAAAGATTAAGTCTGCAGAGTACAACAGCCGCTGACCCAGCATTCACGACGTTCCACTCAACATTCTCGAAGCTGCGAATTGTTTTGTGGCTGCCGCGCAATTGTTCGTGCCTGGAAATTGCTATTCCGCGACACACCAACATACTAGTAGCTGGAGCGTGACCCACGTGTTCAGTTCGAAGTCACACGTCAAGATAAATGTGATGAGAAGGTGAATTGATGTAACGACAGGAATTGTGTGGGCCATTGCTAACGCATATGCCAACAATTTAAGCCGAATTCCAAGCGCTCAGGGTCTATTAGAAAGTTGTGCTTGGATCATCGACAGTAAGTTTCGCAAGTCAGCAACGCAAATTGAGCTACAGCTTGATCGATAACCTTGCTGATACATTACCGGTTCCGTATATTTGTAAGTGTGACAACAATGACATCCCACCACAACGGCGGATTCCATTAGTATTTGTGGTGGTTAATTAAAGTGGATTCTGTTCATGATGTTATCTGAAGTCTGAATTAATTCTCCGCCGTCTTCGTAGCGCAGATAATGTAGTTGACGTCCGTGCACGTGGGATGTAGGCGCCAGTTGCCGGTGAACGGCTCGCCGACGATGCCTGACACATCCTTAAGAACCATTCCTTCCTGAATACATCCATTTCCACAACGAATTCGTCAGCTCTGTCAGTCTCAAACTCATTCTGCGCGTATTCGCAGCACAACTCACCGCTTGCAGCCTCGCGCCAAGTTCTTCCGGCTGCAGGAACTTGTTCCAGTCGTGTGTGCCTGGTGGGACGATGCGCAGCGCATACTCGGCAGCGCCGATGGCCAGCAGCAACGACAGCGGCGTGCGGTTGATCGTCGACATAAACAACAAACCACCGGGCTTGACCAGCGGCACAAGCGATTGCACGAACGCCTTCACGTCCGTGACGTGCTCGACGACTTCGAGGGAGCACACAATGTCAAACTGCTCGCCAGCGCGCACGAGATCGTCTATGCGTGTGCGCACAACCACATGTGAGTTCCTCTGTTTATGGCAATCTCACTCAGTCATTCAGACGCTGCATTGTGTCACATACCGGACGTGCTGCAGCGATAGTCAATGGTGCGCGTAACTGGGTGCTGCGCCGCGTGCTGGCGAGCGGCAGCGATGTTGTCTGTGCCCGGGTCGACCGACACCATCGAGCCGCCAATGCGGCACAGTGCCTGTGTCATCACGCCGCTGGGTTAATGCACCAAACACAGCCAAATGACGAATGATGCGTCACATGTGCTGAGTACCTCGGAGAGAATGCCGCCACCGCAGCCTATATCGGCGACGCGCAGTGGCTTGAGCGGCGTGGGATCGTCCTCGTCGCCGCCGAAATGGTCGATCGCATGCGAGCGGATGTAGCGCACACGCACGGGGTTGAGCTGGTGCAGTGGCCCGACGCCCGACGTGCTGGTCGGCTGCCACCAGTCCCTGCGAGCGAGTCACCAGACCAAGACATGCCATGTTACGAAAGAGATATCAAGGGACCAGAGCGACGCGAGACTCACGACGACACGGCATTAAACTTGCGCACTTCCTGTTCGTCGACGGTCGAGAACGCACGTGCCGTGACGGCCGCATGACCGCGCACGCGCACGCTCCAGCGCCGTCCCAGTCGCTGCATGTGACGCGGGATCGGCATCATCAAAAATGATGATGGCCGAAGCGACCGCCACTCACATCTGATTGGCCAAAATTCGAACCGAAAAATGACCGTCGAGATGACGAGAGAACTGATGGTCGTGATCATCAGTCATCGTGCATGACATAGCACGGTCGCTAGAACCCTCTGTCCATGGCGCCGTGGCTAGCCACCACTGTGCTGCACTGCAATTAATGCGTTTGGCGGCCACACGTGTTGGCACTGCTTGACATCGAGGTCAGCTTCAGGGATCCCTCCTTGAACGTTACTGCCACGCGATATGCCGCATGATTGACGTGGAAAAATGGAGACTGGTTGCATTTGTTTTAACGTTAGCCAGAAACGAGGCTGGTCGCTGGGAACCATTGATCCTATCCGGTCACGTCTCGTGTACGCACTACGCGTTCGGCAGCGTTCTGGAATTCTAGATTGTTCGGGATACGGCATTCGCCCCCACATTGGTTCGGTAGGGAGCCCAAAACGCCTGATGTTGATGGTCTCGCGGTACTTCGGCTTCTAGATGACGACAGTGTCATTAGACAGATTATCCCCACCCGTACCCGTAGCCCACGGGTGCGGGTACGGATTCTATATATTTTGATTTTATGCCCAGTTCCACACGTCCACCCGCAACAAGATGAGGTCGTCCCGGCACCAAGTGCAACTGCTGATGCTGTGGCACCGCAAGAAGCGGAGATGGTTGTTGTGGTACTACGCAGCCTCCCGCATTGAGCGACTGCTGATCCCTGCGTCTCGCATTGACGTCGATGCGATGAACACCGCGGATTGCATCGTGATATTCTGGTTCTGCCAAGAGGGTGTGGTGAAGGGCTGGCCAAATCCTCACGGGCTTGGCCATCCTCTCCCACAAAGCGGGCTACGCCGGCGATAGCCTTGGTCTTGGGAACGTTGGTCATCTTCGACGGGCCCGCTCTCACAGTTCTTGGCGCCACGGATTAGCGCTGGTGAGATGTGCTTGAGGAGCTGGAGTCTTGTGAGCCTTGGGTCTTGGAGCTGGCGGATGGTCTTCGACAGCTTCGTTCCTCGGTCCTTGGCTCGGGCAGCGTGCTTGGATGGTCTTCAAGCGCGCTGGATCTGGCTTGGCGTAGTCATAGTGGTTGGTCTTCACGCAGACAACTTGGCTTGGGTGCAGCGGATACGCTATGGCACCGTGGATCCCACTGGGTCCACTGCAAAAGACAAAGCAAAAGCAATTCGACGGTAGCCTCTGGGGTCTACGCACCTTCCTGTCCGGTGCGCGGGCTTGACTTGAGTGCCGAGCAGCACCGGGGAGTAGATCCACCGGTGGCGGGAGCTATGCTCGCGGCGGGGCCATGCTCGCGGCGGGGCCCTGTTTCCCTCGCGGCGGCACGCCCTAGAGCTCTTCGACACCGCTCGACGCTGCGTGGGGCCACGAATCCCCCCGACGCGCGGAGCACTTGTGTCTTAGAAGGCAAAACCCGGACTGTATTGCTAGGCATCGCTTGCGCGGCGCCTCTTCCTCCTAGGTACGAAATGCAACGGCCAAGTAGAAATAACTACTAGACCACTAAACCTACTAAATACAACGACTAATATAGTACTACTTACCGTAATGAACGCCCAACCTGCAACGTTGGCTAAAAGGCTGAAATAGCATGTTTAGTAAATATCGTTATATCTATGGCTTTATTGTGTGGACCACACCACCAATGACACCGTCCCCCATCACTGGTCTGTCCTGGGTGTTCCCGCCAAACGCATCGACGCGGAATGGGAAGGTGTGGCTCCACCAGGAATGCAGCGAVGCTGCAAGCGCTCGAGGATACGAAGACGCAGAGCAAGACCAAGGTGGCGCGCACCTACAAGGTGCATCGAGCCACGCTTTGGCGCTGGGCACAGAAAGAAGACCAGCTGCG
>NSDO01000035.1:119982-134886 GCA_002286825.1 Lagenidium giganteum
GCAATTTCTCAATGCCAGAGCCGATTGAAGATGCAGAAGATGCATCAGAAAGCATGGCAGAAGATGAAGACGACGATTGGCAAGCCTCGCCGGCGCATCAAGTGTCAGTGGAAGGAAGACAGCGAGAAGAAGAGCGCCAGCAATTGAGAGAAGTAGCCGTTGTATAAAGAATAATAAAACGCACTACTACAGGACAAGCCTGCGCAACCGTAGTGTAGAAGTCCCGTGCTAACCTTTCACCCTGACCACGCATAGTCATCCCGCCTTTCGCGAGCTTACCCACACGCCCACGGAATTCACCGCGGAGGTACCCTCAGGCTGACAATAATATATTTTTGCCTCTATTYATGCTTACCATTTTGGGCGACTTGGCACGGCTTCCAAAACCAGTTTCTTGCCAGCATACAAACTTCAAGTCAAGTGCCATTTTCCCGCCATCATACCTCTATAAACATTTATAGTGAGTAAATACATAAAATATTAGATTATAAAGGAAGAAGGGGTGTGTTCCTCACAGGCACCAAGCCTTCGGCACGTGTTGCACCTTGGTGTGCGTTGCAGGTTGACCGTTCAGTACGGTAATGCAAATACAAACAAATACACTGAGCTAACACCGCGAGGCTTGGAGTCAACTGGATCCACTTGGATTGACCAGATCTAGGATCCGTCGGGAAAAATATTCGAATATCCGGATCCCCTTTCAACCATGGCTCCAGGACCCTCTGGATCCGTCCCAACCGCCTTTATCCCTGTTCCTGGATCTTTCCTGGAAGCGTCACGGCAGGATTTCCTTTTCCGCTCAGATTCAGATCTGAGCGGATCTGACTCTGGGTCCATGATCCCTTGTTCCAACCAATCAGAGCTCCACTTCACCACAAGGGCCTAAGCACGTTGGCGCATCGTCTTATGCTCCCCGATACCCTAATTACGCCGACAGGTGACCGCAGCACCACCGTGGAAGCCCTAGCTATCGTCTTGAATCGACTGGTATACCCAACCCGATACACATCGCAAATTCATCTGTTTGGACGCTCAGCACCGGCATTGTGCCGCATATTTCTCTGTGCCATTGACCATATATATGAACGCTGGCATTTGATACTATATTGTCATTTACCGCTACTGGCGGCAAGGATGAAACTCTACTGTAATGCTGTGGCGCGTGCTGGTGGTGTCGTTCCTGGGGCCTGGGGCTTCATAGACGGCACGAAGGTGGCGACCTGCCGAATTTGCGGATGCAACAATATACAGAAGCAGCTATACAGCGGACACAAGCGCATCCATTGCCTCAACTTCCAAGGAATCACGACACCCGATGGCTTAAGCATTCACTTCTGGGGCCCAGTGCAAGGCAAGGCCCATGACACGACAATGCTCTGGATGAGTGGAATTCGAGAGTTAATGCTGGAACATCACCAACTTTTCGAGGGATATACGTCTATGGCGACCGAGCGTACGGGGTTTCGCAGCACTTAATTGACCCATTCAAGGGAAACAACCTGAGTGAACAGCAGCAACAATTCAACGCCGCCATGAGCAGTGTGAGGGAATCTGTCAAATGGACGTTTGGGAAAATGAAAGCGCTGTGGGCGTGCATCGATTTTAGCAAAAAGCACAAGGTGATGTTGTCACCTGCAGGTAAGATAGTCCAGGTGGCGATGCTGATGACAAACAGTCATTGCTGCTACTACCGCGGCAACCAAGTCTCGGCATATTTTGGTGTCGATCCGCCAACGTAGGACGATTTTATATAGGAACTATTACTAATTGTTGTTACGACGCACCAAAGCCTCAAGCAAGGCCATCGTTTTCTCTCGCTGAATTTCCGCCAGCTGTAGACGTTCGCGGCGGTCAGCGTCGCGCTCTCGGCGCATTTCCTCTCTCTCTCTCAGCCTTCCGTTCTTCCAATTCCAGTCGACGTAGCTCCATCTCACGCTCTCGGACGAGCGTGTCGTGCTTCGTTTCCTCGGCAAGTATTGCCATCATTGGATCGCCCCGCGGGCGCTTTTCTGGGGACGCAAATTCTGTAGAGTCCGTGAGTTTTCCCAGTGATTGCATCGCAGCACCGCGGGCCCGCTCACCTGCTTGGATGTCTTCTTCCTTTCGTTTCCGTTCCCGTGCGGTGTTGGCTGCCTCATTGGCTCGGTGATCGGCTACGAGTTGCACCAACGTGTCGAGTAGCTGACGGCGCTCAGGGTACGTCTCGGACAACCCAGACCCGAGCGCAGATTCCTGCTCGTCTTGCTTGTGCCGCTCAAGCAGAGCTAGGAAGCGATTCTGTACCTTTTTGCCATTTACACATCGTCGTGAGAATACGGTCAACCGAAGAAGTGCCTCGGATAGTCTATTCCATGCCTCCATAACGCCACCGTGTGGTGCTCGGCAGGGAGTGTCCGCATTGACCTGCCGCAGCAGTGCGAGATCGTCGTCGTCGGTCCAGTTGCGGCGCTGGCGGCGCGTTGGCTCCTCCGCCATGCTTGTTTTCGTCTGCGGGATCGATCCGCACAATCACAACATTCTGCGGAAGCAACCCGCACCCAGCATTTGTTTTCGCAGATTGTGCATGTTTTATGTGCATGATGCGGGTGCTGGCGCGGAAATCCCGCAAGCGACTCGCAAGTCCACCATGGGTCCCTTCAATCTCCCTATTGTCGTTGACTTGCGGTATCTTGAAGGGACCCATGGTGGACTTGCGAGTCGCTTGTTGTCCTTACGAACGAGCTCATCGTCGCCGGCCCGATAGGTGTGATCGAGGCGGCCGCTGTTCTCACGTTTATTGTCTTTGAAATTGCTGAAACTTGTGTTCACGAATGTGCTTTCAGTTTGCTATGAACGCTGCGTTCAAGACCCTGTCGCGTCCAAACACTAGCTGCGCTGGCGTCGCTTGTCTGATGGTCGAAACAGTGGCGCGTACAGCAAATGCAACACTGGGTAGAATCTGCCCCCACGTGCAATCATCAAGGTCGCTGGTGCGAATCATGTCCCCCATCACCTGATGTCGACGCTCGAGGATTGAGTTGGCCTGAGGATTCTTCACTGGCTTCACACCGAAGCTTGCGAGCATTTCCTGGAAGTGAATTCGTTGCCCAGGTCGAACACTGTAACGGGACTATCAATCCCGTTACCACAGCTTACACTGTGTGCAACTCGAGGAAGCGTGTTGCTTGAGCGAGGCAACCTCCTCGCTCCCTTGTAGGCACGAGTGACTGACGTAAGACGTGCGTGGCGGTAAAACCTGAACTGAATATATTGTTGGGTTCTTATATCTTACTAAGAAATATACCAAAACCTACATGTCCTACATATGTAATATTTATATCTATTCCTACTGATAATGCCCAGCATTTCAGCCAATCATGTGATGGGACCAAATGGCCCATTACAACATCCCCCCATAAAGTGCGAAATAGGGATTCGCTGAAAATCGCCAAAGTGCGAAGCGGCGCGGAAGTGAAGCGTCTTCGGACGCATGCAACTGACGTGTCGGTTGATGTGTTCGAAGACGAAGCGTCAGTCTGTGACTGGCGCGTGATGAGACCGCGGGGTCTCCATCCCACGGTGACTTGGAGCTGCAGATGGGTGCAGCTCGCGGCTCGATGGTGGCAACCGCACTGGGGCGGTTGAAATCGTTGTGCAAGTAGCGCGAGCTGACTTGCACTTCGCAACTGGATGCGCGACGAACACATCGTCGCGCTTGGTCTTGTCTTTAGCAGCACCCTCGTGGTGTTGCAACGTGCTTCTGGACCGTTTGGCTTGGTTGGTTCACTCTATCTTCGGCAGTGGTGCGCCCACACCACTGCAAGAAGTCTTTGACCCTCGGTGGAAGCCGGGGGTATCGTCGGACGACACAAGCAGCGGCGCCGCGGCTACACCAAGTCTTCACGATTTGCGCTGTCGCGCACATGAGTCACCAGGTGGTGGCTCTCTTGAAGCGTGCACCCGTGCGCGTCATCGAAGCTCACGACGCCGGCATGGTGCCGCATCGAGGTCTTCAGCAACACCTTCAACGGTGTTGCGTTCTTCAAATTCGGCAACATCTTCAACGTTGTTGCACTGGCATCACGAACAACACCTGCGTTCGTGTTGTTCTTCATCTTCGGCAACACCTGTGATGGTGTTGCGTGTTCATCATCAGCAACACCTTGCCAGTGTTGCATCTTTAAGCCGCGCTCAAGCTTGAGCACCGCGGTGTAATCTTCAATCGCTGTGTCGAGTGCAGACTCGACATCATTGCGTGACCTTTGGGTCACTCCATCCTTCGTCATGAGTCGCAACAGGGCTGCGACTCTAACGTTGGCTGTGTATCACGCGCCAATGTGACACCGTTACGGAGCGTCACTTCGGGAAACCAAGCGACGCTCATACGCTTGCAGCATGTCGGGCACGTCCTGCTGCAGCGTCGCACGAGGCTCCCAGGTGTCAGCGCTGGTCGGGTAGCCGAGCCAGTGCACGCGATAGAAGCGCACAACATTGCGCTTCTTGCGGCCGTGATGAGTCACGCGATCTTCGTGTTCGACAATGCGATCGACGATCCGGCGTCGATCGCCGCTATAGTCAAACAGAGGCGGAGGCGCGTCACGCACACAGTTACGCTCAACACTCTTCTCACTTCGGTGAGGCACGTCGCGCGTCACATGCTCCACTTGTTTCGGCGCCGACGCTTCGTGACCGGCGCGCGTCTCTTGAGGTGATCTTGGACGCATCTCGTTGGGTGAACGCGACGCTTCACTGGACTCTGGATCTTCATTCTATGTTGCCGAACTATTCGGCAACACCTGCGACGAGGTCGGCGTACCGTCACTGACTTGAAAGTGATCATCATGGCGATGATAACGCTTCAGGCGTCCAACGTAAACGTTGGATGCAGTCGCATCTTCGATGGGATGTCCAAGGTGTATGCGTGCCCCTTGGCATGCAACACAGTGAACGGACCGATGAACCTCGGGAGCAACTTGGTTGAGCCCAAGTTGCTCACTCCATGTGCGGCGAGGTTTGCTGTCGACAGTAAGACCTTGTCGCCGACGCGATAGACTTCGGTGTTCGAGCGGTTGTGTGCGTCCGCTCGTTGCTATTGAGCGTCCATGGCCGAGGCCATGGTATCACGCACGAAGCGCACGATGGCGTCACGCGTTTCCACGAACGACGTCACCGCTTGTGACGTCAAGTTGATCTTCTGCGATGGTGCGAAACCATCGCGCTCGTTGTTCTCTCCTTCTTGGAGCGGGTGTGGTCCCGCTTCACTTGCAACGTCTTTGTTGAGCGACACACTTGTCGCTCTCGCCATTGAGCGAGTGATGCGTCGCCCCGATCGCGACGCGGTCGGCGCTTGCCGGGGCTTCCCTGCAGAGTCCGCCACTGCTGACTCAGTCTGCGATCCAGCTTGTACTGGCTCATGAATTCCGCCATGGGCAGGAATTCCGACCAGCTTGTGAACGACGTGGCGTAGGAACGCAGCACGTCCTCGAGCGTGCGGTTGACGCGCTCAGTTTGGCCGTCTGTCTCTGGGTGGGCGGCTGTCGATATTTGCAGTCGCGTTGCCATGCGACGCATGATGGAGCGCCAGAACGTGGCCGTGAACAACGGGTCACGGTCAGAGACCATTTCTTCAGGCAGTCCGTGGTGACGGAATACAACATCCATGAAGATGCCCGAGGCATCTTCCGACGTGACCTGACGCGACACCAGAGCAAGATGCACCATCTTGCTCAGCCGATCGACGAACACCAGGATGTCGGTGCGGTGCGCGGCCTCCGGCGGAAGGCCAAAGATGAAGTCCATCGACACGGACTTCCAACAATCGCTCGGAACTGGCAGCGAGAGCAACGGCGCTCGCATGGCGGGTGCTGGTTTGGTGCGCTGGCACACCTCGCAGGTCTTGATGTACTTCCGCACCCACCGATACATGTGGGGCCAGTGGAACGAGCGCGCCAGCGCGAGGAACGTCTTCTCGCGCCCCAGATGCCCACTCGTTGGGGTCATCGTGATGTTCCCAAATAAGACGAAGGCGCAATTCTTCGTCCACTGGAACAACCACCCTAGGTTGTTCGACCGCATCGACTTGATACCACAGCAAGCCATCTTGGAGCGCGTAGCGATGCATACGCGCTCTCACCTTTGACGACAGAGACTTCAGTGAAGTCTCGCTTGGCTCGGACAGGTGCCGAGCAGCGCACGACAAAAGGCATCGTGCTGGTACGCTGCGATGATCTCCTCACGCAACGTGCTCGACACGTGTGTGACAGAATTGAGAGTCGCTCCATCGAGCGACTCCGAGCGAAGACAACAGATGCACGAACACTGTGCGTCTTCGGACGATCCATGCTCGCGTACAACAAAGTTGTACTCCGAGAAGAACGAGAGCCAGCTTGCCATCCGCTGACTCAGATGCGGACTCGGCTACGCCGTCCGAAGCGACGCGTGATCTGTGTAGATCACAAACTTCGACGTTTCGAGCAAGTAGACTCGGAACTTGACAAGAGCGTACTTCATTGCGAGTAGCTCCTTGTCATGCACTGGGTAATTTCGTTCCGCCGGCTTGAGCTGGCGGAACTGGTACGAGATGACGCGCTCCTGCTGCGCGTCATCGAACTGCATGAGCGCACACCCAATGGCGTAGTCGCTCGCGTCACACACCCACGTGGAAGCGCTTGTCGAAATTCGGCAAGGCCAACACCGGAGCCTCACGAAGGCTCATCTTCAGTTGATCGAAAGCATCTTGATGCTCGGTCTTCCACTCCCACGTCGCCTCCTTCTTCAGGAGCGACGTCAACGGCTGAACAAGGCCCGCGTAGCCTCGTGTGTACTTGTGGAGGTAGTTGGCCAGACCCAACCACTGCCTCAGGTGCTTGGCATTCCGGGGAACCGGCCACGCAGCAATGGCGTCGACCATCTGAGGATCGACGCGGACACCGTTGACACCCACGAAATCTCCAAGAACTGGGATTTCGTTCGCGAAGAAGATGCACTTCTTCAAATTGGCGTACAGCTTCTGCTGTCGCATCACAACGAACAGCTCCCGTAAGTGTTCCAGGTGCATCTCGACTTCGGTCTTGTCACCCACAGCGCGACTGTGGATGAAGAGGTCGTCAAAGTACGAGCTCGCAAACGCACGCAGGGGACCATTCGGTTGAAAGTTGCAGTTGAACAGCGAGAACATCATTGCCCAGCGCTGCAACTTGTCGGCTTTATACTTGGCCATGTTAACATCGACCGACAGCGGGTCGAAGATGTAAACCAGGTTTCGATGATCCGTGAACAGCATGAAACCGCCTGGCCGATGTAGGATGTAGTCGAGGCGCTTGCACGACTCGACAATGGCAAACGATATAGCTCTGGTCGTCTGTTCCAGAGCTTCGATCATTTCGGCCGTCAAGACTTGCGGCTTCGCGCTCATGCGTAAGCGCAGTGACTCGGTGTCACTTAAGTTAACTATGTTCCAAATATCCCCAGCACGACAGCTGCCAGGGTCTTTGTAACGAATGTTACACGCTTGGGTTGATCACACATGTGATCAAAGGTGTTCTTTACATTTGTTGTCGAACACCACAGTTGGGTTGTTGACATTTGCTGTTGAACACACAAGATGTCAAGAATTGCATTGCTTGCAATTAAAGATGTGTCGTTTGCAATACGGCGTCCCGATGGGCCGCCTTGATGTTATCAGCCAATCAGAGCTGAGATGCATATGAATGACAAATCGGGTCTGTGTATTTTAAGGGTCGCTAGAGCAGTTAGGAAACTCTTGCGCCCTTTGGTGCTCTCCTCTAAGGGAGTAATACATCACTTCTACATTTGCAATCCTTTGCAAACTTCTTGCCCTCACTGCGGAGGGCTGGAGCAACCACTTTGCTCTAAGGCACAGAGCAACCACCCGTGGTTGCGTGGAAGTCAACGCTTCCTATTGCGCTCTTGTGCTGTGTGACGTGCCTTGTCACACTTGGTAGCACTCGTAGTCATTCCCACGCCTCGGTGGGATAAGCTCGCCGTCGATCGGAGGGATCGACTGGACACGCTATGGTCATCTCTCTGAGGACCAGCGTGGCGCAGTAATGCGCATGGCCAATGCGCTTGGCCTACTTGCCGCGATTGATTTGCTGAACGCAAATGCCGGCACCCACGGCCGTCGCATTGCGGCATTCGTCGCCATGGAGCAGATGTACGCATCTGCTGCGCGACAGAGCTTCGAGGAAGCTCGAGCGAAGGTGAGCGAAGACTCATCACAAGCGCAGCGGAGCTTCGAAGAAGCTCGAGAGCGGCTGCAGAGTGAAGCTACGGCCATGCAACAGAGGTTGCATCAAGAAGCAGCCGCTGCACAACAGAGCCTCAATGAGGCCAGGAACCGCCTGCATGAAGCAGCGCAGGCGGAGCTCCAGCGGGAGCGAGATCGTCTCGCGGCGGAACGGGTCCGCCTGGAGCAAGAGACGAAGCTGCACGTGGAAGCAGCTGAGGCTAGCGTCTCGCAACGCGTTCAGGTTGCTGTGACCGCTGCGCTCGCAGCTCAGCCTGCACCACGGCAGCAGACGGACCGACGACATGTGGTCAAGTTGGTGGTTCCGAAGTACTCCGGTAAGGAGTCAGAAAACCTGGAACATTCGTCCCTGGCAGCACGCACTGCTGCCACCGCGCAGTTGATCGAGGATCAACGATTGATGGTTGCGTTTGCCATCAGCCACCTTGTTGGGCGAGCGAGCGCTTGGTGCTACTCCCAGCTCATGGTGAATGCCGACGCATTCCCGGACTGGTCGTCATTCGGCACGCAAGTGCGTGATGCGTTCCAGCCCCCTGACACGATGGTTCGTGTCCGCGCACGATTGCTTGCATGCAAGCAAGGCAAGAGAACTCTTCATGAGTTCGTGCAAGAGATCCAGTATCTCAGGGCGGCTAACACCGCGGACTCACTGCCAGAGTCCATGATGGTGACCATCTTYGTGGAGGGTCTGCGCCAGAGCCCGGCGCGCCTCCAACTCTTCCGAAAGATTCCGGGCACTCTCGATGAGGCGATTCGTATCGCCTTTTCAGAGGAATATTCGCACAGAAGTGCGAACGGGAATGTTCCCATTCCTGGTGACGGACCTCAACGGGGCCGACCGCGCAGGTCGAAGCAACGTGCGTTGCTGCAATTGTGACCGCCTGGGTCACATCGCTAGTGATTGTCGCCAGCCGAAGCGCGACAAGTCGAAGAGGTTCGACAGGAAGGGGTCAAGCCCCAAGTTTGGCGGTCCCGCCAAGAAGGCAGTCAAGTTTGACTTGCCACCGGYGGGAAACGTGARACCTCAGTAGGGGCRGGACGCCCTACTGAGGATGTGGCTCGCKGCCACGATGAACACGAGGTTCATATGGGCAGTGCAGTCCCAGTGATGGCAATGGCGGGCGCGCGCCTACCATCACGTTCCGAGTTGTTGGTCTATGAGACCAAGGTGAAGGGAGTCAGTCGCACACTCCGTGCGTTAATCGACTCCGGCGCGTCGGACAACTTCTGCAGAGCAGAGACGCTGCAGGAGTATCCCCACGTGTGGGATGCAACGACACGGTCAGGGAAGACCGTGGCTGTCCGTCGCGCGACGGGCACGGTGGAGAGATCACCTGAGGTGATCGCAGATCTCCGTGTGCAGTTCAGTGATTTTGACGGCACGGAGCGGTTCGTGGTCATCAGCATGGATGACCGATATGATTTGATCCTAGGGATCAAGTGGCTGCGCAAGCATCAACCTTGCGTTGATTGGAAAACGGGTGAAGTTTTCTCGTCGCTCGCTTCAGACGAAGCTACTCGGGAGAGGAAGCGTCCGTTTGACGCTTGCAGTATGATTCGATCATGTGATCGACAAGCTCCCACTGATGTGGGCGGGCAACGGAGTCTGTGTGACCCGTTGCGAGTTCAACAGTGTGCAGCAGGGACGCCTGCTAATGCACAAAGTGACCCGAGCAAGAGTGGCTTGCTCGATGAGTCGAGCGTCGGGGAGCGCGACGCCAAGTGCCCAAGCCAGCCAGAGAATTGCGGCTTGGAGCCCGACACCGATGTGTCGGCGGGCGATCCGGAGATCGCGAAGGTTTGTGACTGTGTGTCACAAGAAGGCTGTGTGCCACGGTGGACTGAGGTGAAAAGCATCACGAAGTGCGATCGACAGCGCGATCGACAGTCCAAGAACGGAAAGGGCAGCTGTGTGCTGCCACAGTATTGTGCTATGTGCACTCGGGGCGGCGCCTCGCGCGCAAGCGATCAATGGATCGTACAGGGATCCGGCGACTGTGTGTCGCCGATGAGTGATGCTGCCCACATCACGTTGACCGATGGGTCGAATGTGCTCGACCTCGAGGAGCAGAGCTATGAGCTCTTCCTCGCAGAGTTGAAGGCGGATAAGATCTTAGTGCCCACCGCCTTCGAAGCCGAAGAGCTCCAGGAGCTCAACTCCTCATCGAACGCTGATGAGGGAGTGCTTGAAACAGACAAGCAACGGCGTTTTCGAGAGCAAGATTGGAGTGCTCTCAAGGATAATCCTGCTTATCCGCTCCTGGTGGAGTTTGCGGATGTCTTCCCGACGGAAGCACCCCAAGAACTGCCACCAGACAGGGGGATCTCTCATGAGATCGACTTGGAGCCGGGCTCCGAATACTGCGTCACGCGGCAATGGCCGGTTCCTTGCGAACAGGTCGAAGCGATCGACGCTTTCTTCGCGAAACGTGCGGCGGCAGGACACGTGCGAGAGAGCACGTCGCCGCACAGCAGTCCGACCTTCTGTGTCCGGAAGGCGACTGGAGGGTGGAGGTTTGTCCACGCGTTCAACAAATTGAACGATGCGACCATTTCGGCGCAAACACCCATCCCTCGAAAGGATGTGCTGTTTGACGGCATGCAGGGAAGCACCGTCTTCAGCTCCATGGATCATTACCAAATCCTGATGCGCCGTAAGGACATCCCGCTCACAGCAGTAAGCACACCCAGCGGCATGTTGTGAGAGTGGCTTGTAATGCCACAAGGGCTCAAGAACGCACCGGCGACGTTCAATCGCCTTGTTCTTAGTGGGATGCGTGAGCATCGAGCCTATGCTCCGTCGTACTTCGACGACGTCTTTGTCCACAGCAAGGCCATGGACGGCAAATCGGCCGTCGAGATGCACCTGCATCATCTGCGACTCGTCTTGACGACGATGCGGCGGCACACGTTGTACGCCAACTTGAAGAAGTGCATCTTCTTCGCCGACGAGATCCCAGTGCTGGGATGCTTTGTCGGAAAGGACGGCGTGCGYGCCGATCCAGAAAAGGTCCGTGCAGTGGCGGACTGGCCCGTGCCGGCTGATGCCAAGGGCCTGCGTAAGTGGTTGGGTCTGGCCAACTACTTGCATCGATACGCGGCCAACTGCGCAGCGTTGGCCAAACCGTTGAGCGATTTGCTCAAGAAAGATGCCGAATGGCATTGGGGCAGCGTCGAGCAGGGGGGAACTTCGATCGCATCAACGCGAGCCTCATGCAAGCGCCAATATTGGCGCTACCCGACCACTCGAGGTCGTTCAGCTTCCTGTGTGACGCTTCGGACTTTGACATTGGCTGCGCACTAATGCAGCCAGACTCTGACGGTCGAGATCGCGTGATCTCTTATCAGAGCAGGCAGCGGTAGGCTGCCGAGGTGAACGATCAAGGCGAAAATCATGAGATTTTCGTACGCCGAAGATCTGCTGTGGTATCAGCTAGCAGATGGCGAGCATCTGCGTGTCGTTGTTCCCAACGATGCTGATCTGCGCGAGCAGATATTGTCCGAGCACCACGACGTGCCACATGCGGGCCACCTCGGCCGTGAGAAAACATTTCTCAGCGTGGCCCGGCACTTTTGGTGGCCCCACTTATTCAAGTGGGTGACGAAGTATGTGCGTTCGTGTGAGCGGTGTCAGCGGGTGAAGCCGGCACCAAGCAGTCCGTCGCCGCTACACCCATTGCCAATCCCGTCGGATTGTTGGAAGTCCATCAGTATGGACTTCATCTTCGGATACCGAGCCGATGCATTCGGCCGCACGGGTATCGTGGTCTTTGTTGACCGCCTGAGCAAGATGGCGCATCTTGCAGCGGTCAAAGCCAGTGTGTCTGGCAAGCAGACAGCGGTGCTCTTCATTGAGCACGTTTTCCGTCTGCACGGAATGCCTCGCTCCATCGTGAGCGACCGAGATCCTCGCTTCACCGGTGCCTTTTGGCGTGAGCTGTTCGCTCACCTTGGCACCAGCTTGGATATGTCCACGACTGACCATCCGCAGTCTGATGGGCAGCCTGAGCGCGTCAACCGGGTGGTTGAAGATGTGCTCCGTGCACACTGTGCGGAGCATCCGCGGACGTGGAGCTCCCTGCTCCCGCTGGTCGAGTTTGCGCTCAATAATGCGACCCACTCGTCGCATGGATACACGCCATTCTATGTGAATGGCTTGCGGCACCCATATGTGCCGACGTCTTTGCTGGACGTAAGTCCAACCTCAAGTGGGGGAGGGATCGAGTCTCGAAGACTCTCCGGATCAGAATGATCACAATGAAGACAGTGATCGCAGTGATCACGACAACAACAGTGTTGTAGCCGACGACGAGGCTACGCGACTCAGCGGTGATCGAGGCGATCACTCCGTATCGGCTCGCACTAAGCGAGAAATGGCTGAAGCCAAGGACTTTCGAGGCATTCGTGCTCGAGTCTTACTCACAGTGCGTGAGCAGATTGCGTTGGCACAGGCCAAACAGAAACGCTACGCTGATCGCGTAGGAAGACGAAATGAACACTCGTTTAATGTGGGAGATAAGGTGTTATTATCATCTAAGAATATCCCTACACATGCAATCACTAACGTGCAATCGGCAAAGCTACAGCCGAGATGGATTGGACCCTAAACGGTCCAAGCGCGCATTGGCGATGTGAACTATCGCCTGGACATCCMGTCCACAATGAAGCTTCACCCAACCTTTTGCGTTGGGCTGCTGAAGCCATACGTAGACCCGGAGTCTACTCCGCTGGAGCCGGTGGGTCGTTCGATCCCGGCTGCGGACGAGGTGAGCTCTCCGCGAGCCCCACAACACGGGATGGCTCCATCATCCAAGGAGGCATTGGAGCCTCTGCCGAGCGTGTCGGAACACGAGGTACCTCGGCTCGAGAAAGTGCATTGGCGTACACCGGGTACAGCGCCCACGGTGGCACCACGCTCTGACGCTGCAGGGCATGATGGAGATGACGATTCCCCTCACGATAACGTGCAACGTCCTGTTGCAGACGTTCGAGATCAGTCTCGAGGCGAAAGATTCGCCGATACACGTCATCGTGCAGAATGCGAAGGCGCCCTTCGCCCTTCTCGTCAAAGGTCGACTCCTCGACCTTCTGAAGACGAGAATCGAGACGAGTGCTCTCGTCCAACAGAGTTGTCGTCCGACGACGAAATCGACCCACCGGCGCGGCCACGGCCTCGTCCCACCGCCGCGGGCACTCGCAGTCGGGAGCCCGACACGAGGGACTCGGCCCACTCGCAGGAGACGGGCCCCTCCATCCCTCCTTGACAGCGCACAGGAGCGGCGCTGGGTTGTTGACCGACTGCTCGGTCAGAGAGGACAGGCCCATCATTGCCACGTTTTGTGAAGTGGAAAGGTTTCTCGATGGACGAGAGTACGTGGGAGCCTGAGGACCAGCTTCGCGCGGACGTACTGAACGTCCTTCGTCGCGTTCTCGCGGCACGAGCTGGCGCTCACAGGCCATAGTCCATGCGGAGGCAGAGCCCTCCTCGAGCGCGCGCTGCAGGAGGTACACATCGACGTGTGCCCGCGCGCGCGCATCAGCGTATTGAAACATACGCGAACGAGTGACAAGTTTGTCACTGTTTGGCTGCATTTCGCGCAGCCGTTCCCACGTGTGGAACGCTTGCTCATATTGAGCCATGGTTTCGTTCTCAAGGAGAACATACGGAGTGCGGAGTCGTTTGACTCGCTGCGTCCGCTCGGGCTTTCTCATGCCCTTTTGCTTGAGGTGCTCTTTGCGCCATTGTTCACGCGAATAGCGATGATTGAGCATCGCAAGCGTGGGTGGTTCGGTCACCCCTGGCGTCATCGGCTCGATGACGGGTCCTCTTGGCCGTTCGGCCTCGACCCTGGCAAGCCAGCCAAGGGCTTCCTCGCCGGCCATGTCCTCCGGCGGAGTACTGGTGGTAGTGGCGGTGGCAAACCGCCCAGGAGATGGTGGTGGCGTCGGCTCACCCGCTTCGGAGGCCTCGTCCTCCAGCATGCCCTCCAGGAGTTCATCGTCGAACTCGACGGCAGGATGGGCTACTGTCCTTCGGTCCACATCAGGAACCGGCGGACGCCTTCTCCCTTTGGCGCTCGGTGTCGCCTTCTCCGGAGATGGCACCGCAGGGCGAGGCTTCGCACGCTTCGACGGAGTCTTGACCGCCGGGCTGGCGTTCCCGTCAGACTCGTCGCTCAACTCATCGTCGGAGCCAAACAAGGCCAACGTCGTGGCCGACCTTTTGCCTTTGGCGGCACGCTTGGTTCCAGCAGGAACACTCGGCCTGCCGCCCGCCGTCGCTTTGGTGACAGCAGGTTCGCTGTCTTTGCAACGAGCAGTGGCTCGTGGCGTGTCGGGGACATCATTCGTCCCTTCTCGACCCGCAGTGGCATCCTGTGATGCCAGGACATCCTCTGATGTCCGTGCGTCGTGCGACGCGCTCTTCTTCGTCGGCTTTACAGTCATTTTGCGTTTGATCTCGCCGACCGCGTTGGCACGACTGCCACAGTTGGTGGCTTAAGATCCCCGTCGCGTGACCCCTGAAGTATGTGGTCACTTCAATTTGGGCTCACACATAATGGTGTGTTCGCACGCTAAGTTGGGGAGGGTGTAACGAATGTTACACATTTGGGTTGATCACACATGTGATCAAAGGTGTTCTTTACATTTGTTGT
>NSDO01000035.1:135248-182387 GCA_002286825.1 Lagenidium giganteum
CCCGTGGTTGCGTGGAAGTCAACGCTTCCTATTGCGCTCTTGTGCTGTGTGACGTGCCTTGTCACAGTCTTCGCTTACTGAGTTCGTGGCAGAATCCAGACTAAATTACGTAGTTACGGCGGCGGTCACTTGCGGCGCCACGTGTCACTCTCAGATACGTAACTCTACACCTTGCACCCATAACAAAACGACTTGGATTCCGTATATGCACATTCACATACAAAGTCATTGTGTTACCGACGGGAGATACGCGGGCGGATCACTACGTGTGTTCGATGAATCTGTCTGATGGTCAACGTTGGTGCGCCGTGCAGTGCCATTTTCTGTCGGCGCGTTTGGCGTGAAGCGATAGACGTCAACAGGTTGGCCTGCGAACGTCAACCGGCAAAGTGCACTGCATCGGCGGAGCACTCGATCACAGGTGACCTCCATCGACCAAGACCAGATGGGAACGAAGCATGACCRACGCCGACTCCGATCAGCTGGCCAACTSCACGCCATCAAGCAAGATCATACAACACGTCAACGACTTCTCGGCTGCCGGCTATGACCGTCCGTGTTCAGGCGTTTTCGCTGGATGTCGGTGATCGCACGTCGAAAGTACCATGTGTGACGCGTGATGCGTGCACAACGTCTTTCATGTCTTCACGCCAATTATCCGTGTCGAAGCAATCAAGTGCCCCCGARGCACACACGACACACGAGTGAACCAGCTGAGCTGGCAGGATGGTTGTGCGGCATCGTGAACCTGATTTGGTGGATATAGTAGCTGCCGTTTGGCCAAGCTGAGAAATCTTTTTCCAACCTCTGATCAGTGGCGTCGCATACGTGCGGCTTCCATCTGGATCGTGTCCAAGCCGAGTACGGAACCAAGGCAGCAGGCTTTGGTTCCGCTGCCAGATCACTCGCCCGCTGGGGGGGGGGGTTACATACGCCCCGAGTATGCTCAGTTCCAAACCCACCTTGTCAAGCACACGCATTCGCAGCGCTCTGTTCTAGTCGTCTGCCGCCTACCATGAAGACCGCCGCTATCCTCGCCGTTGCTATCGCCGTTGCCGTCGCCATCTCTACGACGCACCCCGCCGTCGCCAAAGACACCCCAGCGTGTGACTTGACGCACGTCACGCACCAGKTCGCCACGCTCGGTGCCGACGCCGACTTCCAGCAATGCAAGGACAGGTCCGGCTACAGCTTTGCACTGACCGAGGCCACTCCGGATGATGTGTTGATGGCCAAGATCTGCGCAGAGGCGCCATGCCAGACCGTTCTGCAGAAGCTCACCCAGCTGGATATCGCCAACTGCACCATCGAAGGCGTCACGGGCAACCTCGTCGAGACGCTCTCGGCGTACGCCAATCGCTGCCAGAAGTGAGTGTCGCCGGCGACACGTGYGTTGTGKCTGTCCGTTCATCCGACCAAGGCGTACATGCTACTGCGTTTAAGAACTGCATGCTTCCGAGGAATGTAGCGGACGTTAACATCTTTTTTCTTGCTTCTCGTGACCCAACGCGCTGTAATGCCACACAGCACGCCACCAGCACGATGTCGCCCGAGTGGCCAYTCTTGCMCACGACCGTGTGGGGTTCTTATCACGTGAGAGCGCGGTTTCRACTGCARGGGAGAAAGAGCGGTCTGCGCTCCAACAGCGTAGSTAACCCAACATGGCACAATCTACGGCTCCAAGTGCTGTGCATCACGACCAATGCATACCGACAGCATGATCGTATGGAAATTGGCCTGTAACATAACGTGGATGTGTCAAGTCGCCAATTTGCGCTAGAAGCGAGCAAAACGACGGGACGCCCCCGTCCCAAGATCGTGAAAAGCAACATCTATTCATAATGGAGATCACAGGTGCGTGCAATGGTATCTCTTTTGCATCCCGTCGAGTCTACTTCGACTCCGGGTAGATGAGCACCCTGTCGCYGACATGCAGGTCGCCGRGGACAGAGGTGGCGTTGTCACGGCCAGGGTGGTATTCGATGACGTGGTCCGCACCAGCGCCAGCGCCAGCGTCCGTACGCTCGAGCATGCGCCGCGACGTCGACGGCTTGGCGTCAGCCGCGTTGTCGGCGATGACATCCTTGGTCTCGACGCCGTTCTTGTTGATCCACCACTGGATGTCGTGGTCGTTGTTGTAGTTGGCGAGTGCGCCGCTGAAGATGGGGCGCATGTACAGTGTCTCGGTGCGCACGGTGCGCTCGTCGACGATGTAGGTGCGCACACACATGCCTTGTTGCCAGAGCGACAGCGTCATCTTTCCCCACTGGTACTTGTCACCGGGTTTGATGTAGCGGTATCCCTGGTCGATGAGGTTGTCGTTGATGCCCTTGGCGACAGCGATACCAAAGCCAGACACCGAGCCCACCGCAGTCGTGATGCCCGAGATGGCGGCGGCGCCTCCCGTCACAGCCACGAGCGCACTCGTGGAGACGCCCAGCACGGACACAACGCCGTTGGCGGCGATCGTGGCGGCCAGTGGGGCTGCAGCACCCGCCGTGGCGATAACGGCGGCTATCGTCCCAATGACGATGATGTCATGCCAAGCATGGCAGTGAAGCGCGTGAGCTTGTCTTTTGTCATCGCCTTTGTGAACATGTCCGCTGGGTTTTCAGTTGTTGATATCTTGATCAACTGGACTTCATTTTGTTGCGCCAAGTCGCGAACGTAATGCCATTTCATTTCAATGTGGCGTGTCTTCTTTGCAAATGTTGCTTTTGTTGCAATGGGGTAGGTGGACGTGTTGTCAATTCCAAGCGTAAAGTTGCAACATTCTCCAGGTAGCAATTCACCAAGCAGATTCAAGATTCCTTTGCCTTCAATGCACGCTTCTGCGGCGGCGACGTACTCGGCTTCTGCGGTGGAGTGCGCGATGATTGTCTGGCGTCTTGTTGCCCACGAGACAGCGGCTCCATTGATCGTGAAGACAAAACCACTGGTGCTCTTTCGAGAGTCAACGTCCCCCGCCCAGTCACTATCAGAGAAGCCGCTGAGCTGGATGCCCATTGAGATGTGGTTGCCTTGAGAGGCTTCAAATAGAATCCCGTGGTCTCTGGTTTCGACAAGGTAGCGCAAGATCTTCTTGACTGCGCCGACATGAGCAGGGCCGAAGCTACTGACGTAGCGACTTAGCTGGCAGACTATGCGATGTCGGGTCGTGTAGACGTTGCTAGGTACATCAGCGAGCCAATGGCCTCGCGGTACGGGAATGTCTGGCTGCTGGATGTTGCGCTCTGGGTCACTGATGGCTTGTACGTAGTTTCCATAGGGATGCCTGATGTAGCGGTGGAGGACCTTGTCGCAGTAGGTACGCTGATGCATCATGATTGAGCCGTCCTGGCGCTGATGAAAGTTGATCCCAAGGTAGTACGAGAGACGTCCGAGATCGCGTAGCCCATACTTGGTGTCCAGCGCACTGAGATGGCTTGTTTATGACTTGGGTCATTCGTTGCAACAATCAAATCATCCACGTAGACCAACAGGAAGGTGATGCGCTGGTTGTCCATCAATACGTAGACGCAAGGATCCGTAATGCAGCGCTTGAAGCCAAGCTCTTGTGTCAAGAACTCATTCAGCTCGTCGTTCCACTCTTTTCCGGATTGTCGCAAGCCATACAGTGCCTTCAGCAGCTCGTACNATTAAAGATGTGTCGTTTGCAATACGGCGTCCCGAAGGGCCGCCTTGATGTTATCAGCCAATCAGAGCTGAGATGCATATTAATGACCAATCAGGTCTGTATATTTTAAGGGTCGCTAGAGCAGTTAGGAAACTCCTGCGCCCTTTGGTGCTCTCCTCTAAGGGAGTAATACATCACTTCTGCATTTGCAATCCTTTGCAAACTTCTTGCCCTCACTGCGGAGGGCCGGAGCAACCACTTTGCTCTAAGGCACAGAGCAACCGGCCGTGGTTGCGTGGAAGTCAACGCTTCCTATTGTGCTCCTGTGCTGTGTGACGTGCCTTGTCACAATTCCGGTCCCACCACCAAAAGTGAACTCTGAGAAGTCAACGACCTTTACGACAGGATTCACAGGTACTTGCCTGTGGAACACAAGGAGAATACGTTATACAAACGTCCGACACCGGAGCATGTTGAAGAAGCTCGCAAGAAGAAGAAAGCTCGCAGAGATATTCGTATCGGCGACAATAACGAAAATCAGTAACTCAGCTTGTCGAAAATCGTAACAACGTATTGGAGGTCGCTGTCAAAAATCGGCAAATCTCGTGAAGTACCGCAGTGTCGCTGTTTCTGAAAGTATGTTCGTGCCCGCCATAACCATCACCCATCTCTTAAGCTAAAATCGTACTGAAGTGAACCATACTAAATAGGCATGTTTTTCAAATCGCTCGTTCTCATTTGAATCTGCCGCAATTTAAAATCTAAAAGCTTAAAAACGTAGCTCATTTATCCACCAATCAGCTCGCAAAGCAGCAAATAAACTTCGTTTGGCGCCTTGTGCTGCTTTCGTTTGCCTTGACCTCAAATGTTGCAACATACTGTACTATACGGTTCTCCTAATGTTGCATAAAATAGTGTGACCATCTGAATCACACTCCAAACGTCTATAATTGCTGTGTGATTGGTCCATCTGTGTGCTTGGACTAATCAGACGAAGTGCCTCGTGGTCCTCAGGTGTCGGCCACATCGATTCCTGACAGCCATGGTGTTCGTGAACGGAGCGAAGCGTGCTTTCGGTGCAAATGCCTGGCAGGCTGCGCGTTGTGCCAGTGCTCCACATGCGCGCACGACCTCCCAGCTCTCCCTGCACAACCGTGATGCCTTCCGTGCTGCTGCCGCGCTGCCTCGCTCGACGCGTCAGTGGGCTTTTAAGCCGGTCGCGCGGTTCGAGTCGCGTTGCTTCGCCACTGTCCCCAACACCGAGAAGACCGACGAAGAAGCTCCTGCTGTGAAGAAGACGTATGCGGAGCTGGAGGCTGAGATTGCCGCCCTGCAGAAGGAGATCGCGGAGCTCAAGAAGGCCGGTGAAGAGTCGAAGATGGGCAAACTCATGAGCATGTTCAAGAAGTACGGACCTGCGCTGTTGATATGGTGGACAACGCTTTATGTTGGCACGGGCGTGGGCATCTACACTGGCCTGGAAACTGGTATGTTCGGAGGTGCCGACGCCCTCCACCTTATCAAGTCGTTCGGCCTCGACCAGTACATCGACCTGAACAGCTTCGACCCAAAGTATGGCAACGTCGCGCTGGCGTTCCTGCTGAATGAGCTGGTGGAGCCTGTGCGTGCGCCAATCGCGTTCGCGACCATCCCAACCATCAAGCGAATCTTCACGCGCAACCCGACGCCATCCGCTTAAGCCAACGACTCAAGCGATAGACAATGATGCAACGCCCCTCTGTAGATAAACATAATGGATATGCTGTGATGGATTTGTTTAGCGCAGCGCCATGCGCATCACAAGGACACCAGACCAATATCTTCGTCATTGTTAAGCGCAATTGGTGGTGACCGAAACGTAGGAAATCGTCATCGCTCAAACAGCAACAATCTCAATTGCATTGTGCGTCCACGGCACCAACAGAGACGCACAGATTGCAGCTTCCAAGCAACCCACATAAGCATTGACAACAGATGCGCTGCTGCCATGATCTAAGCAGTGCAGCGATTGGTCGAATTTGGGGATACGTATGTGCTGATTGGCTGATTCTAGAACACGCGGCACGTTGCTGGGAGAGAGTGGGGAAGTTGCTGGTTGAGGGCCATGGTTCTCACCACTGAAACTTCCAGCAACCGCGTCCAACAGACCACAAGCCCCCGACCTCAGGCACGTCCCGCAATACTTCATCCTCATGGCCGACATCCAGAACTTCCAGACCTTCGGTGCGTGCGATACGATGCTGCTGGATGAAGTCGATCCTTCTGTGTGATTTTTGAGCTAGAAGGATCGATTTTTCTCCGTGATTGTGGACAGTGATTGACGAAATGAATGGTGCCGATGTGATCTCGTGCAGACGCGTTCGCTGATGCGAAGGATGACTCCGGCATTGGCGGTGGCAAGGTCCACGTCCGTGTGCAGCAGCGTAACGGCCGTAAGTGTTTGACCACGGTCCAGGGCCTTGCCGAAGACTTGGACATTAAGCGCATCTTGAAGGCGTTCAAGAAGAACTTCAGCTGCAACGGTGCCTTGGTCAAGGACGAAGAGCTCGGCGAGATTATTCAGTTGTCGGGCGATCAGCGAACGAACATTCGCGAGTTCTTGGTGGACCAGGAAATCTGCTCGGACGCGCAGGTTGTGTTGCACGGTTTCTAAGTCCAATAATGTAGCTAGATCTGTCAAGTACTGTGACGTGCCTTCGGCCAAGCAACTATCAGGCACTCAACGCAGCCAATGGTCGCAAGAAATTGATCGCACGTCGACTCATCGCTTCACACGCATGTCCGTCGCGAAATGTGTTTTCGGCTGTGGACGCGTCCTGGTTCTCAGGTGTTGATTGTATTTGAACAAGAATATCTCTGTGCATTCTACTCGGCCGATTCGTTGCGCGAAACAACAGCACCGGCTTACTGCTTGTGTTCGATCTTGAACTCTGGGAACTTAATATCTGGCTGCCAGATGCCCTGGACGCTCGGTCGCTTCGAGATCACTGGACGCTTCATCTTCGTCATCTTGCGGCCACTAGTGTCACGCAGGCGCTGCATCTACAATAACAAAAACACGTCAGCACACCATTCACTCCCACAGCAACACACTTCCACGATGATCATACCATCTGCAACACGAACTTCTCGTCCTGGTTCTTGACATCAACCACCTTGCGTTCGTTCGTGACTGATGAAAAACAACATCCAGTCAGCGCTGAGCTCCCAACCTCGACATCATGATGATCGACATCAACTTACTGTAGTCACCAATCAACACAGGATGGCGAGCGCCCTTCAACTCCGTCTGGAACTGCACCTGTGGGTTCTCCTCAACGAAGCGCAGGAAGCGCTCGTCCGCCAGCAACTGACTGCATGAGGCCACACCAATGCACAAGACACCATCAGCGCCCATTTCCACCACTTCAAAGCCACTGCCGCAATGCCATCTACTGCAACTCAGTTCACACGCACCGCACATAACGGCTGCTACCGCCATATTGGCAGTAGCGGATCGTCAGCTTCTGCAATTGCCACACGCCCTTGGTCGCCATCGCTTCGTCCAATTGATTCGCTGCCGTGGAACTGCACCACACCTCCCGCCCAAACAAACCACTGCGCACCTAACGCATCCACCAAAGTGCGTTTTCCCTTCATCCGAATTGCCAGAACGGGCAAATTTCAATGTGTGCGGGGGACAAAACGTGCCATTGACTCATAGGCACACAGGCAGGCAGGCTCATGCATGACAGCGATGCAGCGCAGCCATGCGCCGCGCGGAGGTGGCGACGTGCAGCCCATGAACGACGTCAAGAGCCTGCTGCAGCTGGTGCACACGCACAGGATGCAGCACGAGCAAGGAGCGTACGATGCAGCCAGCAGCGCTACGATCCAGCGCTGCAAGACGATGCTGGTCAAGCTCCGCAAGCTGCTGCCCAAGCTCATGCGGCCGATCGCGACGCTCCCGCGTGACGCAGCGACGCCCATGCTGCGTGATCTGTGCCAGCTGATGGACGCGCTGCTGCAGGGCTCTGTGTGTCCGCACACCATGACGCTGTTTCTGGAGGATCCGGTGGAGGATCCGGCGAAACTCGCGGGCGCCGACTATGCGAGCTGTTCGTACCCGACCGTGGCGACCATGATCATCTACATGGTGTCCTTCTACTCCAATCCTTCGCTGCGCGATGCGCATGATAATGTGCTGCACGTCATCGTGCAGTTGCTGCTGCTGGTCGAGCGCACGGACGTCCATGGCTTCCGGCATTTCTTCCACGATACCGCGTTGCTGTTGCAGGATTGCTTCCTGCTTGAAGAACACCTGAAGATTCATCGAGAGATACAGGAATCCGACCTGAATGTCACCATTTCGTGCTTTGTCGACTCGGCCATTCATGTTTATCAGGGGACCGATGGACCACTGGGGTCAAAGTCCAAGACACGACTGTGCGGATGCGTGCCCATTGAGGATCACCAGCAGCTCACCGAGCGCCGTGTTCAGCTTCAAGGCATGCTCCCTCCGATCCAAGTCACATCGTTCCACAATTTGATCATGCTGCGTCGGTCGATCGTCAGGATGGTGGATCTTCTCGTTCAAGAGTGCGGTGGTGTCCTGCGATCAAGTCCTGCGTTTGTCGATCTTGTGCGATTGTTGCCGCTGTTGTTGCGCAGCGATAGGGCTCGATTGGAGTCTGTGTCGTCCTTTTCGCCCGTGGTGCCCAAGGATGAAAGTCTGGAAGTTGCAAAGAGCTCGTTAAAGCTTTTTCATACTGTCCTTCAAACAGATCTAGAGTCGGAGGGTGCACTCGTCGACTTGATCCAAGCGTTCCTACGCTCATCGATGATCAAGAGCTCCCATGATCTGATTGCAGAGCATGCTCAAGTTGTCGACGTGCTTTCTTCGTTGTTCCGTCTTCAACCAAATACTGTCATGGAGCTTATTTGGCCGCCGATGCGGCAGTGGCTTGCTGAAGGATCGGAATGCATTCTCGATGTGGGAGCAGCACACTGCGCAGTCTTTTTGTCATCCGTGCTCAGAATGTTGCCCTTGTTCTTGACCAACTCAGATTCGGTCATCATCGACCCAGTCATCCGGTTTGTGACTCAACTAGAACTTGCCTATGTCTGTGACAACGTTGCGTCAGATGTCGTGAAGCTGCTTCTTCGCATACTGTCGTTCAAGTCTCTTAGTTTGAAATTTTTCCACGTGATGGCCAAGATATTAACGACTCCAGCTCACTATGACGAGCCAGAAGCTACAAGCCTTAAGAGAAAGCGGGATGAAGGTATTCTGTCTGAGTTCAGTTCACATGAAAGCAACGGGTCCTCAAGAGAATCGCCAGTCGCATTGCAGAAGCCTGCAGAGGAAGTGCTGGGCACATGGCTGATGAGGCAAATGGCATCTTCGTCCGCCACAATGCGAGGCTTGAGTGTGACACTTCGTGTGATGATGCCATTCCGATCAGTTATTTCCAAGACTGTTCGAACTGAGTCATTTTCGATACATCGAGCTCTTGTCGACAGAATCAGCGCATTTGCAACCACAACACTGACCGACGAAACGTCAGTATCGCTTCCAGTTGAACTTCAAGTATTGATGCTGCTGCACCTGGAAAACCACGAATTGCTGAAGCTGGGTCCTGCAATTCTAAACGCCAATCGGCAGATGGAAAGTAAGCAATACTCGGAATCACTGCGAGATGACTCTGCCGCGCAGCTCTCGTCTGAGTCTGTTACGCTCCAAATTATTCATTTCTTCGAAAAGTCTGGCGTGTCTCCGCCCGATGAGCCATGGGATGGAATAGCCCAATCTGTGGCCCAGAAAGACCAAATTTTCCAGCTTCTAGACACCCAGCCACACGCAATGCGCTGCTCCATCGCTGCAGCGATGACATGGCATCGCCTTCGACCTCTCAAAATCTCACTTGATAATTGGAGTGAGTCCTTGCCTGCGCAGATGTTCTATCGTGCGATGTGTTCCAGGCAATCGGAGCAAATTCAAGCGATTTGGGCATCGTGCGCTCCAATTTGTCTCTATCTGCTGTGCGCACCGAACGATCAAGCGCTTGTGGAACGTGTCGTTCCTTGGTTTCTCAATATTTTTGCGGAGTCGCTGCAGTCACCATTGCCCGCCTCGACAACGACTAGTGTGCTCAGCTCGTCTCGCATCATTATGTGTTTATCTTCATGGTTATCTGGGAGTGGTGAGAAAGGAACGTGTCCTTTGCCAAGTAGCACCGGGTCAAGATCATTCATTTGCTGTTGCCAGCAAACTTCCCACAGCTTACCGCCGTCCGCTGCGACAACCTCGTTGTACGAATCACTGATTTCAACCAGAAGCGGAAGTGCGCAGTTCGTGGTTGATTCAGAGGTCATGGCAACAATGAGTGCATTCGTTCGTCACATCCAGTTCGACAAAGATCAAGAGCCCAGCTATGGTTGGGTTGGACGACTGATGGTTGCCTGCGGTTCTGCATCCATAGATGAGCGCCAGCATGCTGCTGAGTACCTTGGAGCTCTGGTCGGATCTCCTCAACTCTTGAAGGCAATTTCCAGTTCTACATCCAGCGCAGTGGACCTTGAGGACATGCTCAACGATATTGTTGACAAAGCGGAAAGTGCACATAATGAAGACCAGCTCTGTGCGGCCATGGTTTCTTTGGGATCAATGGGGGAAGCGGTATCTCAAGCGTCGAAAGTCGACCACGTCGAACTGTTGGCGTGGCTGGTTTTGCGTCTACTGTCGCTATGGAACAAGGGTTTGTCTGAAAAGTCTCGATTGCAACCTGTAGCCTTCGATCAATTGCGTCGGATAACATCTGCTTGGGCCCTTTCCTGGCGTCGAATGTGTGTGGAATATCCGGATCTGATGTATTTCCCCTTGGTTGACAATCTGCTATCTGCAAACTCCCTGAAAATGTTCCTTCGAACGTTCATGGGCTCAAACGTCGACACAAGCGTCTTCTTGAGTGCAAGTGCCCCCTACGTTCTGCCTGCTTACGTTGTAGGCAGGAATGAGCAAATGCTTCATGCGTTTGTCGCGGAGTACAACGGACAAGATGACGAGCACGACGCGCTAGAAGATGGATCTGAAGGAGATCATTCAAAGCTTTCCTCGGTCACGGAGATGTTGCTCAACCACATCGAGTTCGTTTTGAAAGAGATGATTCTTCATCAAGTTCAAGCAGAGAATAACGAAAACCGTATCGCTGAGTGGGAATTTTTGTTTCGGTTTCTTCCCGAGAATTCTACCATTCGAGACGTGATATCGCATTCTCCGCTGCGACTTTTGAATCACTTGGCGTGGGAGCTTGGCGGGAGTCGAAGCAGTATGGCGAAGAAAGCATTCCGTGAAGTCTGTCAGTACTTGAATCAAGAAACGACGAGTCGACCAGGTGACCTGATGCATTCGGATGAATTTTCCATGCCTCGGCAGCACTTCTTGGCTCTACTGACGGATCTCGGAAACAAAATTGGCTCCAAAAGCTCAAATACGTCAATCAATATGAAGACACAAGCAATTAAGAGCCTGCACAAGCTATTTGCACTGTTCAAGAGCTCTGACCCCTCGAAACCATCGAGCCATGGGGTCGTCGATGCATTTGTCCCGAAGGTTATGGCAATCGTAAAGATTGGACTGGGTGAACAGGAGCTTCAAGATTGCGCTGTGGTAGCCTGGGATTCGTATGTTCGCATGCTTTCGGTGAAGGCTCTCGAATCCAGTTTACCATCCATCGTCGTGAGCCTTCTTCCTTGTATGGGATACGACCCGATGAAGCTGATAATTGAAGGGGACAACTCAGGGCAAGGATGGCTTGTTGACCAGTTGCACTTCGAATCTGTGGCTGAAACAACGCAAACGCAAGCATCGGATTTATGCAAGACGACGGCTATCAACCTCCTGAAGTATTTGTTCCGAGAGCGGGGCAATGAACTCAAACACGCGTTCCCGCGCATCCCGATGTTGCCAGCTGTATCAGAGCTGGACGAAGTGTACGTTGCCATTGCAAGCGAAATTGGCGACCCATCGACCCAACAAATCAGCAAATTTCTGCCTGGAGTGGTTTCCTATGTAAACCATTGGGACTCGGCGGTCCGTGAAGTGGTGCTCGTTCAGCTCCTCCGATGTTTGGTTGTTCGAAGCTCGGAGCTTCACTCGATGCTGCAGTCTGACGGAAACATCTACATTGATCAGGCCATTGTGGATCTTGTGTTGTCCATTCTCCAGTTGGCCAGGACAGAAACACAACCAACCATCAAACAACTGTGTGCGCGAGTCCTCGGAGCACTGGGTGCGATTGATGGAGCAAGAATACCTTTGTCCATGTTCTACATGTCGAATTCCTCACAAGGTCGGGAGAAAGTTGATTCGCGGATGGAACACTCGACGAAGGATCTGGCATGCGTACTCATTGAAAATTGGTTGGTCAAAGAGCTTCGAGCAGCACCAGAAAACACCGATGCGGTTGCCTTCGCCATCCAAGAACTGCTGAAATTTTTGACGGAATTGACGGCGGATTCCGGGCAGAATGGCCATCCAACGAGCGGCGCTGGATCGCAGATGCCAGAATGGATGAAGAAACGATTTGAGCGGAAGGAGAAAGACGTGCTGCAATTTGTAGAACCATATTGGTCCACCAACTACGTCATCTCCAACCCTCGTCACCAGCGCAACCATGGCTCCGACAGCGTTGATCGAGCGCTGCATCCAGGCGTCGACGACATCACGTTTTACGAGAAGTACGGTGCAACGTATGAAGACTGGCTGCTTGCATGGAGCAAACGGCTCATCCATCTGTCGCAAGCACCAGAACGCAAGATTTTTCTTGCCTGTCGTACTGCCCTTCCGTCATGTCCACAGATGGCTCGATTTCTGTTGCCATACCTTATCCAGAACGTGCTACGTTCGGGAAACCCGGAAATTTACGAAGAGGTGAAACGAGAGGTATTGGCGGTGTTGAACGATCATGAACGAGTCATCGAGACAGAACCCCGCGGGACTTCGAGCGCATCAACATCATCGGAAAATAACAACGAACGACGCTTGGGCGAAGTTCTCAGTCGCCATCACCAGTGTGCACAAGCGATCTTTTCAACATTTGACGAATTGCACGAATGGATTTGGATCAGCGAAAAGAAACGGTTAGCATTGAGCGCGAGTGCAAGTCGACAAAGTGGTTCAACGCGAACAATTGATGTTCCATCTGAAATGGACGATCACGAAAAAGAAAACGTTGAAGAGTTTTTGAAGGATATTCCAAGTCGGTCGCTGTCCAATGCTGCGTTTGACATCAAAGCGTTTGCCCGTGCAATCCAGTACTTCGAGGTGTATCTTCGTCAGCAGCACGTGCCACCTGTGGACGGGAAAGAATCGGCGAACCATTCGCTGGCATGCCCGGTTTCACTCGATATTATATCCAAGAATGCGACATACCTGCAGCTGCTGTATAGCAACGTCGAGGAACCAGACTACTTGACAGGGCTAGCAACTCTACGCCGTTTGTTTGATGCTCAACGACACCATGATGGCACCCAGGACCGCCCCATGGACGACGGACTGAATCTCATGGATTTGATGCATCAAATCGTAGATCATGAACAGCTCGCACAATGGGAAGACGCACTTGCATGCTACGAGCAAGCAATCCAGGAAATCCAGTCAGCACTATCATCTCGAAGCTTCCATCCGTCCAGAGCTCGTCACACCCGAGATTCGTCGCTCAGATATGCCGATGGTGAAATCGAAGCAGATCCAGAAACTATCAAGCCTGAGCTGTACACAGGTGTGGTTCGGTGCTTGATTCAGTTGGGAAGACTTGAGAGTGCCTTGCAGCACATCAATGGCATTGTGACACAAGAACCAGACTATTTGGCAACGCTGTACCCATTCGCTCTGGAGTGCTCGTGGAGACTTTCAAGATGGGACTTGCTGTCGGACCTACTTAACTCTGAGCAACAAAACCCACTGGTATTGAACAGCAATTCACTGGGAAACATGGCAAACGTCACGCGAACTCGAAGTGGTGTTGATGTATCGAAGCTGATGCTGGTGCGTGTGGTGCACAGTTTGCACGAAGGTGACATCGCGTCATTCACAAAGCACCTGAACGCTGCTCGACTGGAGATCATGGGGCCACTGGCTGCAGCCTCGGCGGAGTCGTATCAGCGAGCGTATCCACTGTTACACCAGTTGCACTTCCTCCACGAGGCTGAACAAGGCTTCATTGCCATTACGAAAGCAAAAAACCAAAATATTCGGGATCGCAAGATGCTATGGAAGTCTCAGTGCGCTTGGGAGCCACGCTACGAAGTACTGGCGACAGCACTCAAGTTCCGGGATCCAATCCTGGCGCTACGGCGTGTGATGTTGCAAGAGTTGAATCTACGTCAAGATGTTTCTTTCAATTGGTTGAGATACGCGAAGCTTGCAAGGAAAGAAGGCCACCTTCGCACTGCTACAAGTGCGGTGATGCATGCAGAGGCGCTGGATAATCAATATGCCTCCCTGCAGAAGGCAAAACTCATGGTTGCACAAGATCGGATGTACGAAGCGCTGCAGATTTTGGAGCCCGTTGATCTTGACGCATCCAAACTGGTGTTTGACGTCGACGACCCGCACTTTTGTGCCAAGAACCTGTTGCTCGCGACGAACTGGATGCAAGAGTCCGGCCAGCGACAAGGAAAGAAAGTGATTGAGCGCTACAACGCTGTCATTAAGTTTGACCCGAAGTGGGAGAAGGGATACTTCTACTTGGCCAAGTATTACGAGTATCTGCTAAGTGTGACTCATCCTGATGCAAGAAATGAGGAAGCACTAGTTGTGGACTCAGTCTTCCACACGCAGTTGATCAACCTGATGAAGAACTACGTCTTGGCATTGAAGTACGGGACAAAGTTTCTCTTTCAGTCGATGCCGCGTTTGCTCACTTTGTGGTTCGAGTACGGTGAAGTGTTCTTCAGCAGCACTTCTCGGGGAAGTAAAACGACTAAAGCCATGCGCCACATCGAGCTGGGGATGAGTCAATCCAGCACCGAGCAGCAGATTCTTACCGACATCAACCAAGTCATCGAGGATGCCCTTGAACAGCTCCCTGCGTATGAGTGGTTGGTGTGTTTCCCGCAGGTGATATCTAGAATATGTCATCCAACGCCAATGGTTGTCGAAGGCGTGAAGAAAGTGATGGTGAAAGTGCTGTGCGCGTATCCAACTCAGGCGATGTGGCCGATCCTGGGTCTTTCGAGATCTCTGAATTCCCAACGCAGGAATCGTGCCCGAGACATTATTTCGAATGCCCAGCGTCATTTCGTTTCGCAGGGCGAGCAGGAAGTTGCCAACAGTTTTTCGGAAGGCATGCGATTGGTGGAGGAATTAATCGCGTTGGCTGGTCATGATCCAGGTGCACAACGCCGTATCCACATTCGGCTGAGTCGCATTCGCACGAAGATCCTCGTTCCCGTTCAGGCAGCGTTGACCACTGTTTTGCACTCTGCTGGACTTGCACCTAGTGACAGTCAGCACAGCGCCTTTGCGGACAGTGGGCAAGTGTACATCAAGAGTTTCAGCGATAAAGCCGACGTGATGATGACCAAAGAGAAGCCGAAGCGAGTTGAGGTAATGGGCAGTGACGGAAACCTCTATCCATTCCTGTGCAAGCGTGAGAAGACGGGAGACTTGCGTAAGGATGCACGCATGATGGAGTTCAACAGCATGATCAACAAGCTGCTGCAGAAGGATCCTGAAGGGCGACGACGTAAGTTGCGTGTCCGCACGTACGCCGTGGTGTGCTTGAACGAAGAAAGCGGCATGATGGAGTGGGTGCGCAACACCAAGGCCATGCGCCAGCTCATCGGGCAGATTCACAAGACCGAGCGAGGCTATATCCAGCCTGTGAGACTGACGCACGAGATCAAAGAACGGTTTTTGGGAATGCAGAAGAAATACGCCGACAACATCCCAACCATGGCGCTATATTACCGTCGCAAGATCCTGACACTGCCGGCCTTCACCCCACGCTTCCACCAGTGGTTCTACAACAACTTCGCCGATCCAACGGCGTGGTTTGAGTCACGTCTGGCGTTTGCTCGCTCCGCGGCGGTGTGGTCCATGGTTGGCCACATCATTGGTTTGGGCGACCGCCATGGCGAAAACATCCTGATCGATTGCACCAACGGCGAATGCGTACATGTGGACTTTGACTGCCTGTTCGACAAGGGATTGAAGCTAGCCAAGCCCGAAATCGTTCCGTTCCGCCTCACGCCCAACATGATCGATGCCTTTGGGATCACTGGGTACGAGGGTGTGTTCCGCCGAGTCTGCGAAGTCACAATGAGATTGCTACGAGAGAACAAAGAGACGCTGCGAAGCGTGCTGGAATCGTTCATTCACGACCCACTGGTCGAGTGGGGACGTCGAGGCAAGACAGCACAGGGCTCCAGTGGCAGCGGCGCTCGCGGCATCACCGACATCGCCGCCGACCGCAGCAAGGAAGAGACGCGCATCATCCTCAAAACTATCGACGATCGCTTGCGAGGGATCTACAACCTCGGCGACGCCGTGCGGCCACTGCTGTCGTCATCCCATCGCAGCATTTTGCCAGAGAACGACACGCTCCCGCTGTCTGTGCAGGGCCAGGTGGACAAGCTCATTCACGAGGCCGTCTCGCACGAAAACCTCGCACAGATGTACATCGGATGGATGCCCTTCCTGTAGCGCAGCACAACCCAGCAACCTCCGGGAAAGCACAACAACAATATGGATGGTTAGTACTAGACCCCACTGCAACGATTACATCGACAACAACTGCCATAACGACCAACGATTTCTAGCACCAGCAACTTGTCCTGTATCGACGTCCCTACCCAACTGCAACAACAATCATTTCCACCCCATAATTTCGACCAATCCACCACCAGCGAGCACACATCTTGGCGCCCTTAACAGCCAATCCCATCACACTTCTCCGGTTAGGCGCGTCAAGTTGGCCTAACCAGTATCTGCACTGCGATTGGCCAAAAGTCCGTGCCTTACCACCTCGTCGGTTGCTGCCTAACCAGCGAAAGGTGTGCTGTTGGCAATGGAACACATTTGATGCCTGACTGACTGACCTTGGCAGCGGCGTTGTGGCTCGATGGCCATGGCATGGCAGGACCCAGTCGGCAATTGGCAGCACAGCAAGCAAGCGAAACACTCGGAACAATCATGGCGATCGACGGCACGCGCAGGTGGTTCTGGCGGCTGCTGGTGGAAGGTGTGCTGGTGGCCTGCAGCACGGTGGCGCTGGTATCGCACGTGGCGACGGCCAATGCCACGCGCTTGGAAGACGAAGACGCTCCGGAGCTGCCCACGGGCATCGTCACTGCTGCGTGGCAATGGCTCATGAAGCTGGCGCAGCAGCACGGCATGGACGAGCGCATGGTGTTCACGGCCGGTCTGTTCCTGACGCACACGGGCACGTTTACCATCATGAACGCTGGGCTCGCCATCATTGACCACTTCGAGCTGTGCAAGCAGTACAAGATCCAGCAGGACGCGTATCCAGAGTGGTCGCTTATCAAGGAAGCGCTCGCGCACCAGGCTGTGTCCCAATTGATCATGGGGCCGATCGCGGCGAATCTGTTGTATCCGTACACGGCTGTGGCTGCCGGCATGAGTGTCTTTGGGCCACTGCCGGCGTTATCGACCGTGGCGTGGCAATTGGTCGTGTCGTTTGTGGTCAACGACACGCTGTTCTACTTTGCGCATCGCCTGCTGCACCACCGCAGCATCTACCGCTTCATCCACAAGCAGCACCATCGCTTCCGCGTGACGATCGGCATTGCATCCGAGTTCGCGCACCCAGTCGAAGAGATCGTGGGCAACATTATTCCGACGATGATTGGGCCGTTCCTCGTCGGTGCGCACTTCTCGGTGCTGCTGCTGTGGCTGTTCTTGCGTCTCGTCGAGACCATCGACACCCACTCTGGTTACCAATTCCCGTGGTCGATCACGCAGCTCATGGACGGTGCCAAGCGCCACGACTACCACCACTCGCACAACGTAGGCATGTACGGTGGCATTCTGCTGTTCTGGGACTGGGTGTTTGGCACGGACAAGCCCTACCTCGCGCACGAAGCCAAGATGCGCACCAAGAAGCTGGCATGAGCCACGGCCGCGCCTTCCTCCTGATGCGTCGGCGACGATCAGAGAAGGAACAAGATCATGGATTGTGTATTTTATTGTGCGTTGGCACTTGACTATTGGTCTCATCATTTCTATCAATCGATTGAGTGTTGTTTGACAGCATGTCCATCCGTCTCCATTGCTCGTGTGCTAGCTGAGGACAGGAGCAAGTTGCCGCTGAGACCTTGTCAGTCGTTGTGCACGGAGCGTCATCGATCACTGCGATGCTGGACATTCTTTGAAGCTCTGTGATGGTGGTGATGACGCTCTGAATGAAATGATGCTGATATCCTGGTGAAACGCGATGGGATTGAAGCATCAAGTAAATTATCATTCTAATCGTATCCATCCAGCAGTTACGTAAAAAGCGACGGTTTCCTCTGTTTCCTACGCGCATGCTGTGATCCTCACACGTACGTGACGCTCTGATGGGTGTTTGGGCGACGTCGAAGTGCTGGACCTTGAACACAAGTTGCTGCAACACGAACCGACATGTGCCAGATACCGTCCGCGTGGGTAGCGTTCTTCAGCCAGCGCCTGTGTCAACACCACAACTTGCCAGGCGTTTATTCAAAGTAACTCGACAATGAGTTTGTGCTGGCACATGGAGTCCGCGTTTCCGGTTGGCTTGGTGTCGCTGTCGATTCTTTCGGGCAGACTGATGGTCACCAAACACTGCAATATCCAAGTCTCTGATCGTGACTGGTGAAACTTCCATCTCGTTGTTCTCATGATTTGCTTCACGCTGCGTGCGACTGGTCTGCGATCGAAGGTGCACTGTCTGATCCAGGCGGTGACCGCCTGTATGTCACTGGCATTCATGGGCAATGCTGGTGTGGTTGCAATTTGTTCACAGAATCTGAAGGTGCTGGTCAACGCTGCAGATCAACGCTTATCCCTGCTACTAGTACCTTGATGCAACCAGTTGAACAGTTGAACTTCAACTCTTCCGGCTTCGCTGCTTCATCGTCGGCTTCTTGCACGTGTGGATGCCGCACAACATGGTGTCGATGGATTGATCCATTCGAACGGTTGCAAACGAATGGGCCACGAATGGGCCATGACATTCCCGCCGAAGATACTGCTGCGATCCGGAGCCAACTTCTAACCGTGTGCATTGAAGCGCCACGTACTAAGTAAGCGCACAATTCACGTTGTCAACACTCGCCCATTTCGCTCGCACAACAGACCATCTCCATCGCAGATTGCGATTTGACACCCATCCCCGATACACACCTCGACTTCTCATCAGCGCCGTGACTCTCGAGCTCACGCCATGGAGTCGGAGGAAGAGCATCTTGTCGTTCGTTCATGGAGGTGTCTCGGCCACCAGCCAAAATGCCTTCTGACGTCTTCCTTCACCTTCGACCGTTGGTGGTGCCATTCACGTTGTCCAGGCTGCCGCTGGTAGCATGGGGCGTGAATCGATCAAGGCACTCCCAGCAGCACGAAGACCAGTAACAGCAGCGCTGCTGCCAAGGAGGGGAATTCGGCAATGCGAACGCCGCGAAGTGGTCAGTTTTTGATGCGACGTCAAAATTCTTTCGTACCTACCTACCAGTGCATATTGCGCTGCTCGTCTGCTCGGCCAAGGTCACTGTTGAAGCGTCCGTTCCGGACCTCCGCAAACCTGGGTTGCAAGTTTTCCCGAAGAAGAAAGACTGGAAGTATATGTACCACACGACTCAGGATTTCGCCGCACAGTCCCAATTCGCAATCCGAGTCCGGGATACCAGTAGACACATCAGCGAACTTGCCATCCCACATGCAGTGAGCAAACAACACAGAGCGTGGATGGCTGGGTGCAATCCTGTCGATGCTGACCGAGGGCTCGCACGTATTCGATGGAACGCACGTGGATACGTCATCAGCGCGCGAGTCACCTAGGTGGGCGCTGCGTTAACTTCTAGGGGTCCGATGTGTTGACGACGGCGCAGTCTGGCCCGCTGTAGGTACTGTGCCGAACCCACCCCACTCTTGGATTGAGTGAGACACACATTCCTGTGGATGTCTGCAGCAATTGCGAACTGCAGCACTGCTGCTGCTGCTGCAGAATGTTTGACTGCCATTCCTAGAGACACGGCTGCAATTGCGTCCCGCGAGTCGCAGATCATGGAGCTGGATTCTCAAACGCACTGCCGTGTTGCTGGGCTCGTTCGTGTCTTTATGCATTGCAGCTTGTTCACTTCGATGCACGTGCATTAGATGATCGGAAATGAAGAAAATAGTGGAGAGGACAGTGGAGGTTTACTATGCTCTTTTTTATTAATATCTTTATGATTGAGGCGTTGGTGTCGTTGCCCAAGAAAGAGAGCTGTTCTGAAGTTGCTTGAGTTGTTGACAACGAGTGGCTCACATCCCGAACGAGTTAATGGAAGTGGATAAATCTCGGAGTCGCGTCGCGTCGTTGGTAGAGCGGAGGGTTGTGATGAGCCTGTGCAAGGCTTGGCATCCGTATGGACAGTTGGTCCTGAGAGGTGCAAGTATCGACGTGCGTGAACGTTTACTTCAATCGTACGTGTCCATATTCAGGCGAGCACTCATGCGAACCATCCACCACACATGGTTGCAGTACCATACATTGCTCCTCGGCGAGGCCACTCCACGAATCTGGTGCGCTGGTGGTGTTTGTCAACATCGACTCGAACGATTCGAAGTCGGGGCACTCGTCGCAACTAGCGGTGGGTGCCATGCCATCGACTGCATGTGCTTGATCGATGGGCTCAAACAGACGCTGTAGAGGAAGTGCAAGTCGCTCCTGTGGGGCCTCAGAGCGGTAGGACGGATAATTGTAGCCTGGTGTGGATGTGACTGTGGTTGTGGCTGTGGCTGAAGAGAGACTGGCACTTGGGTGGATCTGTCTGTGAGGCGTCATGGGGCTGATCATCGGCGGTGGCGACGTCTGGCGCCGCATTGCCGCAGCGATCAGCCGCTGGTCGCGCTGTTTCCAGCGACGAAGCTTTTGCCGGAGCTTCTGCGCGTGTGTCATGACTTGGCGTGCGGACTTGGTGCCGATGTACCGGGCGATCCATGTCCACGGACCCATAGGACACTGATCAAGGGCTTGCCAGAACGTTTCTTGCTCGCGCGCCGTCCACCCGCGCCCACACGGCGTGAAGCCTTCGACGCTGTTCATCAAGCCGCGTGCTTCATTGAGATCTTGCAACACATGTCTGGAAATCATGATGTCGAGCTCGGTCGAGTGGCTCCAGCCTCCAAACCGCGCTGTCCAACAAGTCTTTCGAAGTTGGGAGCAAAGTCCAAAGTAGCGCCGACGTTGGGTTGGGTTGGGCGCAGCGCGTGGTCGGAAACCGCGGTCAACTCGCCAGCCGTTGGGGCTTGACTGCTCGCTCGTTCGTCCTTGCAGACAGCAGGAACATCATCAGCAAGGAGAAGAAGGATCAAGGCGGTGGGTGATCACGGAACGGTCGATATGCTGGCAGCATCAGCGCCATCCTACTCGTCACTTGATTCTTCTGCGCGTTTGTGGGCAGCTAAGCATGCGCTGGGTTGATCCAACATGGATCGCCCTGGCGACGTGCGTGGATGCGCCCGAGTTTGTGGCGGACAATCTCCCAATACGCGTTCAGTGTAGCCACTGTGTGGTGGGCGCATGTGGCAGGGTCAGCCACAATTGCTACCTGGTGGGTCAGCATTGCCATCCGGGTCGCATCTTTCGCTCCACGGGGCAGCAGCTCAATAACCCAGCGCACAGGGCGGTCAGCCCCACGTACCTAGCCGTGTGTGAACATTCGCAAGCGTCCACTCGGAATGACAATCGTGAAAAGGTCATTCTCGACAGGCGTACAGCAGCACGAACATGCTGCGTTCCACATCGCAATTTGCGAGCGTGCGCGCGTGCCCGCCTGCTCTGTTGACATTTTATCAGCATCTGTCTTCCAGTGCGTTCAACGGCCAGCACGTTGTCGTCTGCGCTAGGTCAGTAGCGATTACCGGTATACTGTGACGACACGTCGGAGCCCCTTTCAGCGACCATTCATCGTTCCTTCTTCTACGACGCACGATGCGCGTGATTGCGTTGATCGGAGTGGCTGTTGTTACTGCCGCCGGCGCGGTGGCTGAAGCAGCGAGCACAAACAAGACCAGAGCAGATCTACCTGCGCACGCACGGCTCCGCATCAATGTGACGTACCGACCAGAGGTGTGCAATGAGTTGAGCAAAGCGGGCGATACGCTGGCCATGGACTACGTCGGCACGCTCTACAAAGACGGCTCCAAGTTCGACTCGAGTTTGGATCGTGGCAAGCCCTTCGAGTTCGAGTTAGGAGCTGGTCACGTCATCAAGGTACGTGATCTCGTTGAAGTGTTTTGCAAATGCTCCGAAGTCCGGTGTCGTGGAGACTGATCGGAATACTTGCTTGTCAACGCCAGGGTTGGGATCAAGGGTGAGCTTGATGACTTCATTTTCGTGTTCGATCTGCCTCCCTAACGTTGATTCCGTGTATGGCGTGAGATGCAGCCTCTGTGGCATGTGTGTCGGGTAAGCGCTTCGTGCTGTTCGACAGGGACTTTCCCAGTTTGAAAATCCAAACGTATCTGCTTCGTTGACGGCAGGGAGAAGCGGCAGTTGATCATCCCGTCGGCTCTCGGGTACGGCGAGCACGGCCATCTGCCCAAGATCCCAGGTGGCGCCACCCTTGTCTTTGACGTTGAGCTCAAGGCGATTCTTCATCCACATCCCACTTCCAGTTGACCAAACACATGGAGACTGTTTACCAATCTACTAAGTACAGTGCTTGGTGTGCCTACTCGTGTCACAAGTCGTGGTAATTACTTATATATCGTAATTACGATTCCATGTGACAAAATCAGCGTGGCTTCGATCGTAAACTACCGGTAAGTTTTCCCACATCGGCTGTGGCGGTCATCAATCATTCCGAGTGAGAGACCGACCGCGCGCACGGCCACGGCCCTGAAGCGACCAAGCGACCAAGCGACCGAGAGCGCCGTCGTCGCCGTCGTCGTCGCTGTCGCTCTCTTCGCCATGGCGTCGCTCTTCGACAGCCTGCCATCCGCTGGGCTCAAGCACCGCGCGCGTAGTGGCGCCTCCGTGGCCAGCACCGCCAGCACTGGCGCACCTGCCAGCGAGCGCGCCCTGCAATGGGTCTACGACGAAGAGACATCCAACTGCATGCACTGCAACACGCCGTTCACGCTGCTCACACGCAAGGTAGGATGCTGTTGCCAGGGCGCATGATTGGTTCCCAGTGGCTCATTCTGCGGATGTGTGTGTGTCCCTGCCAGCATCATTGTCGACGCTGTGGCAATGTCATTTGCCACAATTGTTCGCCCCACAAGCGCCGCATTTCCGTCACCGACCCATTTGTGCGTGCGTCCTTTCCCAAACTGCATGAATATTGCGATTGGAAGGAACTGACACGTGTGTTTGTTGTGTGTGGGGGTGGTGGATGTGTGCGTGGGGGTGATGACGATGCTTGATGATGATGACAGCCGATGCGCGTGTGCAATGCGTGCTACACGGCCGTGGACGAGCACTTTGCTTCGCTTGAGTGGTCTGGCCATTCGAGTGCCGAAGTGCAGGGCAATCCGGACCCAGTGATCGAAGGACGCGTCCATATTGGTCAGCTGTACGTGAAGGTGGTGGAAGCCATTGGGCTGCCGTCCACGGATTCGATCACGAGCGATCCGTTCGTGCGCGTCATCCTCACGGGCAAGTGGTCGCATGGCCAGGAGTGGGGCAACGACCTCAAGACGATCAAATGCACGAAGAAGAAGTCGCGCACGCTCAATCCGCGCTGGCACGAGACCTTCGTCTTCAACGTGTGCGCACCAGGGGCAGAGCTGGTGTTTGAGGTGTACAACTATGGCCAATTGAGCCAGCCTACCAAGCTGGGTGAAGCGTCGATCCCATTGACACAGCTCATGGATCAGCGAAGACACAACAAGTGGTTGGACCTGCTGCTCCCCGAGAAACTGCACCGCGCGGGCCTCAACAACGACGCCCGAGCTGGTCGTATCCACGTGCTGCTGCACTACAAGTTTTCGCGGATGGCCGAGTTCTGCTCCTATTTCGCGAATGAGCAACAGTACGTGTACGAGTGGCCCGATTTCCAGGCGGCACGACTATACAGCAACTTTTGGGTGCTGTTGGACGACCTGTGGCCGTACTTGGAAGTGATTTGGCAGATCATCCCGACGCTCAACTGGGAGTACCCGACGCATACGTTCTTGTGCTTCGCGCTGTGTGTGTGGCTGTGTCTGTCGTTGCAGTGGCTGCCCGTGGTCATCCACTTGCTGCTCATCGCGTTCGTGTTGCGCAACTACTTTGAGCTCAACATGCAGTCGTTCCACAACAACACAGACAGCAAGGAACCAACAGGGCAAGCTATTCCAGCAGGAGACGACGCAGCGGCACAGTTGCGGCAGTACAATTTGCCTTCAGGCTTCAACCACCTCATGAACAAAATGACCCACGTCACGATCGACCAAGAAACCAAGCGAACGCTCCAGTCGGTGCAGAACAACATGGCGTGGTGGTCAGGCATCATCAACAACATCGAGCTGATGTTCTCGTGGGAAGACACGTACTATACGGCCCGCGTGCTGCTGTGCCTGATCATCAGCTGTGTGCTGCACATTCTGGTGCCTAACAAGTACCTACTGCTGGCGCTGGTGACGTATCTCTTCGTGCAGTGGACGGTGCCGTACATGTGGCTGCTGCACTTCATCTACGCATTACGCCAGGCCGTTCGGTCGCTCGTCCATCAACAACGATTGACCACCTCGAGCGAGCAGACCGACCTTCTTGCTGGACGCGAAGTGATGCTCGTGTCAGCAGCCAAGCGCAAGCCCGAGAAAATGCACCGAAGTCGCCGCACAACGTCCAACGCCAGTTCCCGCGCTCATCAAAGCGTATCGAAGAAGGAAGAAATGTTTGGCGCCGCAGCCTCGGCCATTTCGGAACGCTTTGTCGTCAACGGCGACGTCAAGTAAGGTAGCATGACCCGATGCCAGCAACAACCTGTCCGTGCAGGAGCAGGTGACAGAAAGAGCAGAGAGAGAGAGAGAGAGAAAGAGGATGATGCATGTGCCAAGGCGGTGTGTGCGCTCATCGACGGCGTCAACACATAATTAATTTCTATTCGTCCTGATGAGGTAGTTGGTGGAAGGCGCATCCAGCTGGTGGAGGCCGCGCTTCGAGGGGTGGTGGAGATGGGTGCCTAACGATTCCTAACCAGACAACACGTCACGTCACTTGCATGCTCGTGTTGCAATGCTCAGCTCAGCATTTCGACTCAACGAGTCAGCTTTGCTTGGACGACATCGGCCGCCACCGGCTGGGCAACCTCACCCGCGATGGCACAGGCGATGCACGCCACCGGATCAGTGCCAGCGCCACGACCGTCAGCACCACAATGGCCGCCGAAGCCTTGCGCCATATGCGCGCCGACTCGAAGTCGAGCATGTCCTGCGCTTCGATGGAGAACTTGATCGCCAACGTCTCAATCGGTGCGAACGGTGTGTCTGTGAGCGGGATGACGCGCGACGGCTTACTGCCATCGGGCAGCGACTGAGTGCCAACGTAGTAACAGCAGTGGTCATGCGCGCCACTGGACACGGCAACGCGATAGAGCTTGGGATCAGCTGTGAGCGAGTACTGCTGCACGTGCGTCATGACCTGCTCCTGTGTGCGTTTGCCATCGAGCTTGATCGAGTTGCGGTGGAAGAAGACGAGGTTGCCACGCACGTCATGCTGCACCATAGCCAAGCCACAGAACACGCCCTTCTCACTACGCAGATCGAGGCCGCCAATGGCCGGTGGATACTTGATGAAGTGATATGGCGTGCTTGAGTTCATCCATGCCAACCGGAACAAATCCTTGTCACCCCACACAAGTGCCAGCTGATCGAGCAATCGCGGCGTGTGCGTTGAGTAGTACATAAGCTTCTCCAAAGCCGCGCGGCTCTTGCGGCGGTCGATCAGCACTTGGCCGCTTTCCTGCTCAAACATGTCGACGTACTCGATGCCCGTGAGCTGCCACACGAGCGCCACCTTCGTCACCTTGAACATCGAGTTGTCGGGCTGCCAAAAGTCCGGCCAGAACATGGCGCCTGTTTCCTGGAACTCGGGCTCGCCGAACAGATACGTCGGGTCTCGCGCGGGTAAGTTATCTGTGTCCAACAGCAGCACTTGGTCGAAGCTGCTGTAGTAGACAGCGTGGGGCTTCACGTGGTAGCCCGTGGCGCGCGAGTCAAAGATGGGCTTCAGATGCACGTCGAAGCCCGCCAGCAGGCGGTGAATGATCGGATTGTCGATCGACATCTCGTCGGGACGGTACCACAGCTCCACGGGCAAATGACAGCCATGGTGGCGGAGCAAGCGAATCGTAGCGTACGCGGACGGCAGCACGCGATCGTACACGACCATAAGAATGCCCCGCGTCGGCGGCGTCGTCACAGGTTGCTGGACAGCTCGGACAAGCGATGGCGACGTCGGGAAGTGCTCATACCCGACCGACTGCACGCCATAATCCGTGAACGCGCGTGAAATCTCGCACGTGTACTCGCCGCGCCGGAACGACTTGCACGCCGTGACCATGAGCTGGTGCTCCTCCCCAGACGTGCGGTTCCGGACGACGCAGTAGCCGGCCATGTGCTTCTGGATCTTGTGCGTGCACGGCAGCAGCGGCCTGTCTTCCAGCGTCTTGACGGCTGTCATGGCGCCATGCGTGGCCTCGTACTCGGCCTCAGCGCCCGGGTCCGTGTCCGGGCAGTCATAGAGCTGCTTCCAGCCAAGGCACTCGAAGGACTCGTCCGTCCAGAGCGCGCTGACCGTGGACGGCGTCACGGCCAGCTCTTCCACCGGGTGCTTGGTGTTGTACACCGTGACCTTGTACGGCGTGGGCAGGTAATACCAGTAGAGCAACCCCGCGACGGCCAGCGCCAGCACGATGACCTTGCGGAAGCAGATCTTGGCCGTGAGGTAGATCCCCCATGCGCACAGCCTGGCGAGCGTCGCCTGCAGCATCGTCGCTCGGCTCCTCTCTCTGCTCTTCGTGGACCGAGCGAGAACTGTGTGAGTGCCACCGCCGGCTGGAGGATCGGCCCAGGGAAAAAATACCACGGGATATTATATATATATATATATATTGCAAAATATCCAGTACACCGAACACAGTCAGCTGGATGGTGTGTCCAACGCAGAATATACTTTGTGAATGAATTTTTTGTATTGCGAGTGAGCTATTTTCAGATGGGGCAGGCTGTTGGGTGTTTATGCACCGGCGGACCGCGTGGTGGTCCATGGGATCTATGGGATCCATGATGCCGGCGCTGCGGGCTGCAGGGGAGGGTGATGGCCACCGTCCCACTGACAAAGATGTTTTTGTCCCTGTGAGAGAGATTTCTGAGAGGGCTGCGAATGAAGGAATGGGGGAAAGCAGCACAGGGTGGAGAGTGGTTGCGATGATGGATATGGTGGTGGAATATCGGTGTCATGCGCAATGACGCAGACGCAGCCACCGCGCAGCCACCACGCAGCCACCACCAAGGCCGGCGTTTGCAGATTGGAATTTTGCAGCCAAGATGTCGCAGACGGCGCTGCTGTTGGTGATGTTCCGACCAAGACGTCGGCAGCGATTGCTCGTATTTGTGGCCACGGCGACAATCGCGGTTGCTGCGGCCAAGTGGTGTAAAAATGATGGACGCCAAGGTGGTGATGGCGACGGCCACGGCATTGACAGCTGGCAGGTGTACAACCAGTCTGCGCAGTTGACCCTTTGCACCAAATTGGAGAGCCTGGGATGACGCTGTACAAGTTACAACCGCGATCGATTGTCGCTGCGGCTCAATGTTTGTCCACGCCACGATGGAATGATCTGGGTTGGTTGATTGGTGAGTGTAACTCAACCTCCCTTGACGTCGCTGGGTCACGACGTCATGCAGGAGAACACATGCCACCATGGCACGCTGTTGTCATGGCAGTGCCATGACCAGAGGGACAACGCGTCCGAGAATCGGGCGGCAGCAAAGCCATTCCGATAGTTGGTCTCTGTGGCAGATGACGCTGTCGGGTGCAGTGTCACACACAGCATCTCATCGCTCGATCCATATCGTACTCGTAACTGCGCTGTGGGCAGACGTCTGACAACGCACCGTCAAGTGAGATATCAATATTGTATTCATCCATGCCCATGCGCAACATCAATTGGTCGACGAGAACGAACGCAGTGAAGAAGGAGGAATATTGCCTCTTCACAGCGCCATTCATGCCTTCAATATCAGTGGTCGAGTTACAGGTCGTCCTTTGGGCGCGTGATCTTCATCAGCTCGACGTCGAACACCAACGTGGCCTTGCCTGGGATCTTTGGAGGAGAGCCATGGTCGCCGTAGCCCATGCCCGATGGAATAGTCAGGCGGCGCTTCTCGCTGGTCAGACCAAGCACGAATACATGAATGCGTTAGCTCGAGATCTTATTCCCACGCAGGCAGCAGACGGAGTTCACTCACCCAACACACATGCCAACCAGACTAGCAGTTTACATCGCCATCATCGCATTCAACAACAGCAACAACAACATCATTGTCAGTGCACTTCAACGCACATCCGACGCACACATCAACGACGCCATTGCTCACCCTTGGTCCCAGCCCTACGCGAAAATACCATCCATCAACGTCACCAAAACCCATCAAACAGATCCATACTTCCCAGCGACAAGAGTCTCACCTTGATCACTTGGCCAGCGCCAAGCTTGAACTCGAACGGCGTGCCGCGGTCGACGCTGGAATCGAACTTGGAGCCATCCTTGCGCAACGTGCCCGTGTAGTGCATCGACAGTTTGTCACCTGGCTCGCTCTTCTGCTCGCACTTTTCCGGACGGAACTTGACGCCAATGCGCAGCTGCGCGTTTGGTGGCAGATCCTCCTTGGTCTTGGCAGCGCTTGCCGTGCCCACGGCGGCCAACACACCGAGCAACACCACAGCCACGCGCATACTTGGTCGGCGATTCGAGAACTGCCAGCAAAGCAGCCACCGCACCCGAGCGCAGCCTTCGCGTCAGTGCCACCTCATTGGTGGAAATCTTGTCCATAGCCACCTCCGCATTTATAGCCAATCAACTACTCGCAACGCTTGAAGTCGCCAAATCTCTAGAATACCTAACATGACAAGATGCTTGGGTGCTTGTATCAACTATTAAGATAATTCGCCTCCGTATGACGAGGCTCACGTTCGTTTCCAAACTGAGCTCAGCAAGTTGTCGGCGCTCGTCATGTTTGTCGCTGGCATCGTCTGGAATATCCTGTCACGTGGGCACTGTCGCGTTACGGATTCAAGGACGTCGAGGTCTCATTCGCGCGAAAGGTTTACTTGCGCTCGTTTGTCGATGCATCTTTAGTCAACAGCTTCTACCGGAGCATTGGGCTGAATGTGACGGTTTCCAACAATGTCCCTGTTCGCTTCGTCAATATCGCGATGGATGTCAACTCGATGGGCTCGATGGTGCAGCCTCAGTGGGATGATGACCCGTTCGTGGGCAATTGGTGTCGCACGACCATGCAATATCAACGCAATGCGATCGACAGCCTCGTGACGTCAGTTGTTTTCCAATCGCAGTTTGCCGCAGGACTTTCGAAAGTGCGACAACTGTTCTCGATGTATTACGCCTCTGGAGACTACTTTGTGGAGCAAAGTCAACAATGTGGAGTTGCAGAGGTGACAGAAGCACGTCGCTGCCTGATGAACCAGAACGCACCCACTTCTTTTGATGAAACCAAACGATTTCTCGCCACGACCTTGCCAATCGCGTTGGATATTATCAGCAGATTCTCAGACGAAGCATTTTGCGGTGCATCCTACCGAACGGGGCATACGCTGAATTTCTCGAGAAGTTCATCCGTGACCCCGTTTTTCCAGACCTGACCAACCGAGATGTGTGGAAAGGTCGCCCTAAATTGGAGCTCCTGTTTCCATATTTGAGTGCTTGCCTTGGCCACCGACAGCATCTCGTTGCAATGCATTATGAAAATGATGGTATTCAACGGCTTTCTGGATTGCGCGTAACTTCAGCTTGCATTTGCAATCGTCCCTTCCCCAACAAGGTGTTCAATGGTACCGACGACTACCTCGACATTTCTGGGAAGCCATCAGCTTTACGGGTCATCGAACTAACCACCGAAGTCGTTGACTACTATAAGACCAACGACATCTGTCCAGGTGATGCCATCTTCCGATCGCATTACGTGTTGGTGGCCTGTATTTTTATTCAGCCGGAGACACTTGCATGCGTGCTTTTCAGGTCTTTCTCCCAGAAGTACACCAGTATAATACCGAAGTAATGAGGATGGTCACTGACGATTTACGTTCGAGGGTGCGACCACCGCGCCACATTGGCAATATTCAACAACGACCACATCCTCCGTCATCTATTGAGTTCGCCAGTCTTCCTCATTCCTCATTCAACAAAACGATGACGTTCGACGATTTCCTTCCAATGGTTGCTTTCCCGCCGTTCAAGCGAAAAATTCAACTCAACACCGGGTTCCTTGCGTCCGGAAGACCTTCCAGTGACATTGATGATTTTGGTGACACAGCAATCCCCGGGGGTCTCTTTGACCGACTGTCAGTACCAGTTTGAACGAACAACGCCTGGCGCATAATGTGCTCACAATCACTTGCTCGTGGTGTCGTCTGGATCCTGGGGCTGGCGGGCTTGCGTATCATGCGCGGTCCCATCATTAGTGCGCTTTCTCACTGTGTCGCGTCGCCAATGGGACTTCGCCGTCAGTTCATCACTCGCATTGAGATATTGAAGCATCTCCCGACTGGCGATGTTTACTTCGTGCGAGCAACTGAGCATCAGATTCCGCTGAGTGTTTTACTGGAATCGAATCTGTTCGATCTCGCTGATGTCGACTTCTTTACATGTCGATACAAGTTCAAACACGATTGAAATTGTCGCACAGTTGCCCCCACGCGCGCCCAGATACCAAACGTCGGTCTTAGGAAAGTGGCGCCAGCAACGCAGCACCCGACCGTTATGAGTCGAAGGAAGCCCTCATCGCATTTATGTGACTCGGTAATATTAATGTGGCATTGTGACTCGGTCATGACAATGCGGCATTGCTCATTCAGCTCGGTGGCCGCGGTGATCAGTTGTAGCAACCTTCAGTCTGGCTCGGCCATATAGAAGCACTGAAGGGGAACAATCCATTTGCTGGAAGTTGCCTCGTTCTTTTCCTGTTCTTCATCGAGGGGTACGCCATTGAGCAATCCTTCCAAGCGAATGCCTCTGACCGTGATTATTGGTAGGAAAGCAATCAAGCTTCCGCGAAGGCACAAGAAGCATAGCATTGCGTGTTGGACTCGATCGCGTGCCACACGTGTGTGAAAACAAAGGTGCCATCGGCAATAATTATCCTGTCAGGAAGTCTGTTTCTGCCTCGCGACCCCTGGAACTATCCACCAAGCCTGGAACACATATCTCCAAGCGACGCGATGAGCGCCGTGGCTGATGCGCTGGAAGGTGAAGCGCTGTCGTCATGGATCGAGCGCTTCCATGATATGGTGGAGCGTAATGCCCCCGGTAAGGAGTGGGGCAAAATCGCAGAGAAACTGCGTTGTTCTTGGTCGCCATCCCGTTTGTTTTGACGGCATGAACACTGCACAGAGTTGGAACGCGTTGCCGCAAGAACGAAAGTCGCGATCACAGTGACGCGGGCGCTTGACTGTCTTGTTCATGAGATTCAGCAGCGACAGTCGCTGGACTGTGATGCGATGGCCAAGTTCCTCACAAGCTGCAAAGTCTTAATGCGTGACCGCCGTGGAATCGAGTGTCTATTGACACCCGAGGTACGAGCGATGGTCACAGAAACCCAGCGAGCATGAATGTAACACGGGCTTGCTCATCGTAGACGCTTGAGCTGTTCTTGCTGCTTGCTGGACGTGCTGCACCGTCAAAACAGGACTGGGTGGCAAACGAGGAAGCCATCAAGTGCACCATCAATTCCATTTATTCCAGGCCCGAGTTTGTTGCAGAGCATTGCGTGCCGAAGTCATTCCAGCAAAGATTGCTCGTCCAAGCAAAGGTGCTGTCGAAACTGAATTGAACTTTATCTATCACTCGGTGTTCTCACTCTCTGTGGTCTCTTTATTTGTTACCTGTAGCGTGCTGGCCCTGCATCGTTCCATCTGCTAGTCTGGAAGACACTGCTTGTCGCCTGTGAGTCTCCCGAGATGGTGGAAGCACTGATTTCGTCAAGCGATGCGTGGAGCATCTTGCGCCAGGCAAGTCTGACTTGTGATGGTGATCTCTAGCTGAGTTACCAGTGGATTGACATGTGCTGTTCTTTCGATCCAGACGTTGGCTTTTACTATCCAGGACACCGAGTTGGTCACATTTCCGCATGGCAAGGATCGCATTGATCTTGCGTTGGAGTTGCTCAAACTGCTTGCTGTGATGGCCAACGCGATGAAATGGACCAAAGAAGATGAGCAAGCTAAGCCGACGATCTACCAAGAAATCTACTTGTGGGAATTCTGCGGAGTGCCATGTGTTTCTGTGCAAGTGCTCACCAACTGACACTTGCATTTGCTCACAGGGTTGGAGGCCTGCTGCTAGAAATCCTGCAGCTTGGAATGTGTGATAGCGCTGCATCGCCGATCACCGATGTCAGAAACAAAGCGTTGGAAATCTTCATGGTTCTTCCTGCTGCACTTCCCCGTGCATTTGTGACGCGGTATGTACAACAAGGAGAAGCGCCACCTTCCATTACTGACGCGGCCAGCGGTAACTCTCCGTCAATGGATCGAATCATGGCATCTCTTGTGAATCATTTGCACGCCATGTTGGTGCGTGTTCGTGTCGAGAAAACACGGTACGTTCAAACTGAATGTCAACGACGCCGGTTGGCTGACCTGTAATCCGAATCGTGTGGCCGATTTGCAGTCCAATGAGCGATATGGTGCCAGCGGTGGTCACTTGCTTCAATCTTAGTTCGAGTGGTGACGATTTCAAAACATACTTCAAGCAGCAGATATTCCCCGACGATACCAAGGCGACGAATGCTCCAGACGCTTTAGCGTCACCGCCACAATTCCTGTGCAAGCACCTCCTTTTCTTTTTGACGTGCCTCGACACCGACGTTCGGCGCTGTGTCGGCGAATGGCTGTATCTGCTGTGCGACAAGAATGGTGCGTTGCGTCTGCTGTTCATTGACCTCCGCGTCCATTAAATATACATGATCACTAACCGCTGTTTCATGCTTGCTCAGCTGACGAATACACGCGAAGAACTGGTATTGGCAACGCCGTCGGCATGCTGCGAATCAAAGGCCTAGCGTAGATGCAGCCTTATCACTCATTCCAGTCTCCTTCTCCAGGAGCGCTTCCCATGGACATTAGTCGTTGGGTCCGAATGTGACTGCTGAGTCCCATTTCTTGTAACAACTGGAAGAGATCGGCCGAGTTCTTGATATAATAAGGCGCTTGTGATAGCTTGCGCCCCAAAGTACAAACGAATGTGTTGACTGGGTACCGATAGCGATCGTCTTCGTCACTTTCATCACCATCGTCTTCAGCACGATCCAAGTAGTGTGGCCGGCGCTTCTTCGCTTGCACTTCTTCTTGATCCTCTGTAGCCAAACCCGAACGTGTTGGTGACGTGCTACTCGATCGGCCGCCTGCCGATACGCGGGTCTCATCGCCAGTCGTCGCAGTGCTTGACGTTGGGGACGCCATCGCTCCGCTTGCTGTGACAGATGACGATGCTGGTACCTTTGGATCGAACGACTGTGCGTGAGATATCGAATTGGTTTGCTGTGTGTCAGAATCTTCCAGCTTGGCTCGAGCATTTGGTGGACAAACAAGTGCCCAACAAGCTGCTGGTGTGTCTGGAAGTTTGTGCATTCCAAAGCTGTCTCCATATTTCGTCTTCATTGCTTTGAACAAAGCTGCAGATGGCGGGAATTCGCGTCGCGGTGTAAACTTGCCTTTCTCTGTGATCTCTTCGCGACGGGCATTCGCTGGCGTCGTCAACAGATTTCTGGGAAACATATTGGCAGCGTCCTCGGAAATTGCGAGTTTCAGCAAGCCGGAGCCGAACATTGGCGTGAGTTTAGTGATGTTTTCGCCCAAAACCAGGAAATCCGAGTCTGGTCCTTGCGACGGTAATCTCGCTAACTGAGATGGGATAATATCTTGGTGCAACCCACCCATTCCAGCACTTTCCAGTACGGGTGAGTGACTGCTGCCACTTTCACGGCGGCTGAGCTGCTGTCGGAATGATCGCTTGGGAGATGTCACTGCGTTTCCAGATTCATCATACGTCGCACTGTCGTAGCCGCTGTCGTTCAGAGATCGACGACGCCGTGCAGCCAGTGTCACATCCTCTTCGTGCACCGAGAACGTCAATGGTCCGTCTGTTTTCCCCACCTTCACCTCTCGCTCCAGCTGCTTGCAATATGCTTCAAGATCGATCGGCGGGGGCACTAACACATCGAAGAGGTCTTCGTCGGTGCGGTCATCCCCTGACGCGATGACTAGCAGGAAGTCCACGGGTTGTTCCTGTGCATCGACACTCCAACTCACTTGATCCTCAGTGTCTTCTATGTGTTCTCCGGTCACCGACTGGTCTTTATGCGTCCCTTCTAGCTTAAATGGATCAATCTCACCACTTCCATGTCTCCACCTGGCTGAGCACATTGGCCAAGGCTTTAGCAGTGGAGATGGTGATGGTTTAACTGGATCGCCGAAGTACTCGGTGGTCACTGGATCTTCGTCCGTGAAGAGTGTGCTCCAATTCATAAATTCCCAAATTCGCTCAAAGAGCGACGCTTTGCTCACTTTCTGTGGGCGAACTTCGAGGTAGCGATTTCCTGGAACGACCGAAACTGGTAATGATCTCGTGATTTCGCGAAGTGAAACCAGCAATTCACTCGCTTGCCACAACCCATGGTCGAGGTCGCAGTCACGATAATGCCACGCGACGGAGCTGTCTTTCCGCTCAATGAACGCTCCAGGAGTTCGTTCGGTGTAGTATTCCAGCAACGGTAGCACATGTTCCCACCAACTCAGATCCAGGTTCGGCACCATACAGTGCCAGTATTCTTTCTCGCCAATCCATTTCACGTAGACGCCGTATTCCGCGGCAAGAACGATGTTTCCGCTCAATCCAGCAAACCATTGCTCGCAAACCGCGGTCGATCGTGCGCTCACCAGCACCACCGTGTTTCGAGTATCCTTTGTCAGCATAGAAAGCTGCCAGATGAGTTCTTGAGGTGGATACGACAGCTCTGGAATTGACGCTTCCGCCGCAAGAACACCTTCGTAGTTGATGAAAATCAAGCGCCGGGTCGAGCGGGCGTACGCAGACGTCATGTCGCGTCGACTCAACTCGCGACCAGAGACTGCAACGCAGCTCTCTTCACTGCATTCTCGCAGCTGCTCGAGGAAATTATCCGCCCAATGCCGTGAGGTGAATGTACTGACGTAGCTGTACATATGCTGGTGAGATCGCATGACTTCGTCGCTGTCTTGCAAAGAGTGCAACAGAGCATCCAGCAGTTCCTCCGTGTTCCAGGGGTTGACGAGCATTGCACCACCCAGCGACTGCGCGCAACCGGCAAACTCGCTCAACACGACGCGCCCGTGTTTCCCAAATGCTTCTCGGCACACCACGTACTCAAACGGCATCGTGTTCATGCCATCTCGCACTGGCGTGACAACCAACGTGTCAGCCAAGCAGTACAGAGCGATCAGGGCATCCACCGAGATTTCCTTGTTCAGGTACTGTACTGGACCTTCTGCACCAATGTCTTGCAATTTGCTGTTGATTCGCGACACCAGCGATTCCACCTGCGAGCCAAGGGGAGACTCGAACAAGTACGGCGCTCCAGTCACAATTTGCACGAACACGACCTCTTTCGATAGCTCGGGCTTCAACGTAAACAGTTCTTCAACGGCCAGCAACTTGTGTACCAATCCCTTGGTCAAGTCCAGTTGATCGACGCCAAGCAGCACTTTCTTCCCGGCAAACTGCGCCCGCAGCGTCGCAATCTGCTCCTTCACTCCGTCCGTCTGCGCCAGCGAATGATACTTCTTCGCGTCAATCCCCACAGGACAGATGGTGACACGAGCGAAATGGCCATTGAAGTCGACGCCTTTGTGGCTGCTTTCCAAGCCGAGTAATCGCACTGCTGAGCTCTGGAAATGCCGCGCGTACTCGTACGTCTGGAACCCAATGAGGTCTGCGCCGAGAATGCCCGTCAAGATCTCTTCCCGATAGTTCAAAATCCGATACAGCTCCGAGGACGGGAACGGGATGTGCATGAAGTAGCCGATGTGGATGTTCTCATTCGGGAACAAGCTCTGCACCATTTGCGGCACCAGCGTGAGGTGATAGCCTTGGATCCACACCAGGTCGCCTTCTTCGTACACTTCCTGCACGGCGTCGGCAAACGCCTGGTTGGCCGCCACGTACGCCTGCCACATCTTCTCCATGTTGCGGTCTTCTTCGCCGCTATAGCCATTGCTGCTCACGTAGCCGCAGCTGGTGCCGTCGATAAAGTCGTGCGTGATCAGCTGGTCCTCGGTCGTGGGCGGGCACGAGTGGAACAGCGGCCACAGGATGGTCTTGCAAAAGCCATTGTAGAACAGCTTCTCGCGCTTGGGGTCGAGGAACACGGGATAATAATTGCGGTCCTGTAGCAACTGCTCGCGCAGCGTGTTCTGCTCCGACGGCTCGATCTCGCCGTGCACCGAGCCGATCCAGACGCAGTCAAAGTTCTCGTGCACGCACAGATACGTCTCTAGCGCGCCATCGAGGCTGATGTTCTCCGGGAACTCGGCGCGCCACTGCGACTGCTCTTCTTCCGAGATGAGCGTGAACGGCAGCGACCGCGTGACGAGCAGGATGCGGCGGCGGCGGCGAGAGCCTGTCTTGGCGTCGTTGGCGTCGCTGCCGTCGGCGTCCGACGAGTAATATTCCTGCTCGGCCTTGGCGCGCTTCTCCCGCACTTGGTTGAGCTTCGTGTACAGCGCCGAGAGCTCGCGCAGGAGCTCGGCCTCGCGCTCTTTGAAGTTGGCTTCTTCCATGAAGGCGACCAGCGGACGGACGGACGGACGAACAGACGAGGGCGATGACGACGACGACGACGAGGGCGGGAGATAGCTTGGCTTAGCACAGCAACACGCACGGAGTCAAGGGGCGGGCGCAGCTCTGGGGCATTGGAGCGGGCAAGCAGCACGCGCAGATCCTTCCTTCGACGGGGTAATAGCCAACTGCCTGATGCGCGTGACAGTTGACGTCTCTGCCTCCGAGAAACGAACGCACGATGTGTGGAGGTCACGTTGTGGAGGGAGCGGGGATTGCAATTTATAAATTTGAGAAGATGAATAAATATATATGTACATTTACTACACCATTTTCTTGATCTCGCGATGGAATTGATCTTCCAAGCGCTGCAGTTCTGCGCGAGCTTCGTGCAAGGTGGCGGCTACGAGCTCTTTGTTTAGTGGAAGGTTGTGGTACTTTTGTAGTTGATCTGCGAGGCTGTTGTTTGTTGCATCGATTGCTTCGCATTCCTTTGAGATTTGGGGACGAGATACATGTTGGTGAGTCGTCGGGAACGATGGGAATGTGATGACGTTGAGCGCTCACCTGCTGCAGCTGCACGATGCGATGATGTTCGATGCTGCATTCGCTCATGACAACGGGTCACGGGTGGAAGTGAGGAAGCGCAGTCGTGTGGTGGAGGTCTCTCACCTGTCTTGCGCTTCGTCGAAGTGTACTTCGCGCAATGCCTTCTGCAGCTCGTCCTGCAGCATTCATTCGGCCATTCATAATGAGACTCCGGTGCCTCAATTCAAATGCACGTTGCGAAGCAATGCGCACCAACTCGGTCTCGTACGCACGTTGGCGATCCTCCAACTCTCGCGTGCGCTGTTCCATCGTCAGCGTATTCTCTGAATCAAACGATGTCAGTCGAAAGAGAGAAATACTACGCGTCCAAGCCTTCCTTTTACCATGACGTTCACGCTCTTCCATAGCAGCACGAAGCTGCTCGGCAACATGTTCGAGGTCGTTCCATTCGGCTTGCAGCTCCTGACTCCGGTTTTGACTCAACGACAGCTCAGCTTGCAGGGCGACTGCCTTCTGCTGCTCGCTTTCCACTTGTTGCTCCAAATCGCTCGATGCCATCAAGAAACTGCTGGTCTTGACGTCTTTCAGGCGCAGCAGCTCGGCCATCTCGGACAGCACGTGGAGATACATTTGACCATTCTGGCGCGCCCAGTGAACAGTATTGAGTCGTCATCCAAAACAGTCATACAACTATCCGAACCTTCGATAGATCATCTTCGACAATGCCACACTGCTGCAGCAGCTCTCTCAGTCGCTCAGCTTCCAGCGCATATTCCTCCTGCAACTGCACTTCGAGCACAGCTTTCGCTTCCTCCATTGCTGCCGCCAGTGTCACAACGATAGTGACCTACGAGTGTCCTTATTAAGCAACCATGACGTTGGAATCTCCGGATTCGGTTGCCAAATCAGGAGGGACACTATTGAGGTTTGAAAGGCGCCACATTCGCGACGAGCGAGCGCCCAAGTCGATGGAGCTTGCGCAGCGGAATCGCGACCGCAATGAGTTCCGGCGGTTCCTGGAGAAGCACCGATACGTCCCACAGGTGATATTCACACAGCCGCACGATTGGATGAGAAAAGATCTTAGATCTAACGCTGCTGTTGTGTTGCTTCGCTGACTCAGGGTCGCTTTGCACGGGCGGGCAACCTGGAAGACAAAGACCTCGATGCGCTGCTGCATCGCAAGCTCGTGCCTGCGTGGCGGTGGCTGTGGCAGAACGTGAAGAACGCAGAGGACATGGAGAACGTGCGACGGAATGTCGCCGTGGCGCGGAAGAAGATCGAGTCGTGCAGGCAAGAACGCGCAGAGGCGCTGCACCAGCGCAGTGCTCTGCAAGCTCGCCGTCAATATCTGTTGGCGGCATTGCAGAAGGAGAAAGAACGTGAAGCTCAGCTGCTGCATAATCTGCGCACGATTGAGACTGAGCAGGAGACGCGCGTCCAGGCGTCGATGGAGCGGAAGCAGCGCGAAGTGCTGCAACAAGCGGTCAACCTGCGCAGTGAGAAGCACCGCGAGGTGTTCGCCGCTGACGTCGCGAAAGTGCGCCAGCAAATGGCATCTGCGCGAAATCACAACACAGAGAGCGATGGATCAACGCTCAGTGACGCGCAAAGCTCACAGAATCCAGTGGAGATCCTGCTGACCGAATACAATCGCATGAACAAGAACGCCGCGGTGGCGTTTGGTGCATCAGATGTCGAGGTGAGTCGTCATTGAGGTTGGCAATCGATCCAGTATAGCCACATGCTAACAGCTTGGCCGTGTAGCATGTTCGAGGCTATGGTGGTCCGAAACTATTGCAGCTGCTGCGAGACTCGGCCCAAGTGGAGCTGCGGAAGCCGTCGCTGGCACCTGAAGAAGCGCAATACGCGAACAAGATCGCTGAACACTCGCAATCGAGCCACGACGCATTGATCCAAGTGCAGGAACTGCTTCGACAGAACCAGAAAAAACATATAGCCAAGTTCCTGGAAAGCCAGAAAAACTACACGCGGATCCAGCATTTGCAGGAAGAGATTGCTGCACACCACACGCATTCCAGGGATGGTTTGTGGAATGGGTCACCACAAACAATCGATGGCAGTGAGAGGAACATGAAGGATGCTGATCCCATTGATACAATGGTGCAGCTAGAAATCCAGCGACGAATGGTAGCGGCCGCGATGGAAGTCGCGACGGCGGCATACGAGGAGAAAACCAAGGAAGCCAGTGCGTCGAAGAAGCACAAGCTAGACTTGGATCACCGAATCCACTTGATGAAGACATTCTCGGAGCGACAAGCGACGATGTTGTTGACGATCGACGCCACTGTGGACAAAAACCGCGCATTGCTGAGCGCGATGAATCGCAAGCAGGACCAGATCCAGTGGTTCGTTCGAGATCACTTGAGCGCCAAGTTCCTCAACAAACATGGCGAACTCGTGAACCGATCAGAAACACTGACGACGCAAGAACTGCGAGCATTCTCGCAATTATCGCTGTGGAAATGGGCGACAACAAGACGGGTAGCGCTGTTGCAAGGCGGATTCCGCGACGGTCTCGAAGTGGTGGTCCCAACGGCAGATCTGTACATCAACCAGATTCAAGAGATTCAACAACGCGATGACACGGGAACTTCCCGGTCCAACGCTGCCCAGAGAATGTTCGCGGCGCTGAATGTCCCGACCTACGGAAACTGGACAAAAGCGATCGAGTGCCTCGAGAAATCTCATCAAGCGATGGTTTCTCGACTCAATGAACAGCTGAATGACCTAGAACGCGAACTCGATGAAGACGCAGGCAGAGCAGAAGCTCATGCATCGTCTCGAGTGGAAGAACTGATCGGCACTCTGCGCAACACAGCAATCCGGACTGAGGACCAAGCGCTGCAGTCTTTGAAGCAGGTGGTCAGCATTAATGCGGAAACATTCGCGAATACGCTGCCGGAATTGCGACAGAACATTGCGAACTGGAATGACCAGCCCGCGTGGTCAGTTCCAGTCCGGTTGATTACGGACGATGACAACGGCAGCCACTCGGATGAACATGAGCACGCCATCATGTGGGAGGAGTGAGCAATGGAGTTGGTCTTGACAATCGCATTGATTAAGATCACTGCAAAATTATAACTTAAGAAAAGTCCTCACAGTTGCAATATAGCTTGTGAAGAAGGCTTCCGCCAAATAACAAAACGGAGGCAGAGGACAGACGTAGTCGTGCTGTGCCGATGCAGTCGAAGAGCACACGAGCACTCGGAGTCAGTCTTCGCTGGGACGCGCCCGAGAGATGAAGCACTTGCAGACAACTCTTCGGCCAATTCTTCACCCCGCGATATAGTGGTAGTTGTGATAAAAGTCGGATTGCGCGCATCCGTATCATTGATCCTGGAAGACGACCAAGAAGACGTACACAGTCTAGCAACACGGCGACGGGACAGCCAGCACGGAGCGGCACGAGAACTGTCAGAGGCGGCATCACTCTTGCACCAGCAAATAGTACAGCACAATCACCATGAACAGAAGCAACGTGCCGCCGAGGACGGAAAACATCAGTTTGCGCTGCCGACGCCGCCGCATTTCTTCCAGCTCCTTCATGATGAAAGGCATAGGAACGATCTCTAGGTCCGGACGAATCTGGTACAGCGCCACCTTCTCCTCCAGCGTTAGGCGTCTGTGCATAGCGATCAAAAAGTACCTAGTTAGGCCGGTTGTCGCAATCACACGCATCACTCCGGTGTCTCATTGACGTACCGCGGCATGCACCGAGTCGCGAGACATCCTTGCTGGCTCTTCTTGCCGTCCATCTCGCAGTGACCTTTATTCACCTCCTCGTCCACGTCATCGATGTCTAACGCAAACTCGACCGACGACTTTTTCTTTTTCAGGCTACGACATGAGCTCACGCGCAAAATGGACTGCACGATCGCGCCGCCTTGCGCCGGCTGCCCCGCGGACGCCGTGCTACCTTCACTGTCGCTGTCTGTGTCGCTCTGATTCGTGCGCTCGTCCGACACGTGCTCCGGGCGCACAGCCATAGTGCCGTAGACCGCCGTGTACTTCTGCTCATACTTGCGGTGCAACTGCTGCACGACCACAGGCGGCAACAGCGGGGGCTTCCCCTGCGACGGGCAGCTGTCGCCCAGCGGGTACACCTTCTCGCGCGCCACATACACCTGCCGCCGCTGGAACTGCGTTGTCGACGACGTCGTCGTCGTCGTTGCCGTTGCAGTGGAGCCGCTGCCTGTCCATGGCGGGCGCGAGCCACGTCCCGGCGACATGTTGTTCGTCGGCTGCACGGCAGCGGACGCCGGTGGCGTCAACAGCGGCAGGCGCTCGCAGTCGTAGCTGCTGGCGCGCCGAGGTTGCTTGGTGCTGCCTGTCATCGCACTCAATGCACTGCACGACGCTGACCTGCGCTGGGCTGCCAGGTGTGGCTTGGCTTGGCTTGACCTCGCCTTTGCGGGTGTGGTGTGTCGACGCCGGCGCTTGGGGTTTCCAGACTGCAATCGCAGGTGCGAAGCGACGCGGGGCCTGCGACAGCGGCGGCTCTGCACGCTGGACAACCAGCTGGAGCGTGCTGACCATGGGGACGGCTCCCTGAACAAGCAACTGCATCTCCCACTGTCGACAACCAGCTGGAGCGTGCTGACCATGGGGACGGCTCCCTGAACAAGCAACTGCATCTCCCACTGTCGACTGCTTTGTCCACTGAGAACACGCCAAAATGGAATCTGTGACTTCCGGGAAGTCAACTGAGTGTTTGGTCGCAGGCACTCTCATTCAGCAACCCGAGCATCAAGATCGGAATCCTTCCAGGGATTGACGTCTCTTGGCGAGCGGGCTGAGCACTGCCCGCACGCTGGTGCAGAAAGATCCGGTCGCTGAGGATGATGGAAGGATCGAGCACCAGACTGCGGATGTGTCGGTCGACCTGAGACGCCCGTCAGTGCCCCCACATGCGCGCGCATTAATGCTAACGCCGTTGCTGTTTCGTGCTCACTCGTGGGGGCAGTAACAGATGCACGAACACTTTGGATGAGATCGACAGGATACATTGTCCATGAAGGAGACTAGTGATGAGTAATGAAATGCGGGAGGACACAAAAATGGTGAGCGGCAGGCTGCTGCGTGGTGGCTGCCAGTAGCTCAGAGCTTGGCGTTGGGATAGCGCTTCTTGTCGCCAGGAAAGACATGATAACTGCGGTGGCCATGGGAAACGCGCAAGGCGCGGCCGCAGTTGTTTGGATCCTCAACTGACTGCACGAACGCGTCGACGACTTCCTCGACGGGCATAAGACCAGAGCGCTTCACATCCTCGACGCCGTGTTCCATCGCGGTGCGACCCATTGCCGTGTCTGCGTAAGCTGGGCAGATGGAAACCACACGGACGCCAAACTGTTGCTTGTACGGGAAGCACGACCGCGTGAAGTGCACGACGCCGCCCTTGGCGGCTGCATACACGGGTCCCCATGGAATGACGCCAAGGCCGGCGAAGCTGGCAATGTTCACAACGACACCTTCTGGGCCCTTTGGCAAGTCCTTCATCTTCTGGATAGCCACTTGCGTACCACGAATGACCGACGTCAGATCGATATCGATGACCTTCTTCCACACATCCGACATATCGCTGCTGAAGAATGCCATGTTCCCAGCAATACCAGCGTTGTTCACCAGGAGATTCACGGGTTGTTCGAAATACTTGGCGGCCAGATCAAACGCGCGGATAAAGCCATCGGAGTCGAGCACGTCTTGGACCATCCAGAGCACGTTGTGCTTGCCGTACTTCTGCTGCAGCTCCTTGCCCGTGACCGCAAGCTTTTCTTCCTGGATGTCGGTGATGAGCACTTTCCCGCGCGCGTTCAGGATCCGCTCGGCAAACGCCTTACCAAACCCATTCGCGCCCCCCGTCACGATCCCCACCGCCTTGTTCAGCTGCATCCTGGCGACTTGGTGATCGATGTATTCTCCTGCTGGCTTTGGTGTGGATTTCTCACTGAGCAGCGAGTGTGTTCTGCGCTTGGAGCTTTGTCAATGGCGTTCCGTTGTTGGCCATCACATCATCAGCCTTCAAGTTCCACTTTTGCAGGTGCCCCACTTGTCACGTGAAAGCGATTTTGCAGACGCATTCAGGATTTTGAACACTCTGATTAGTGGCTGTGAATATGATACTATTTCCAGAATTGTCAATAAATACTACCATTCACCCTCACCAAAATGCTGTCGTGGTCCCCCGGGGGTGCTATTGCTATTGCTACGGTGGCGTCGCATGTCGGCGGTGGTAAGCTGTTGACAGTGAACCGTCTTCAGGACTTTCGCCATCACTTGTGAGAGCGCATCGAGATGGTTTGGTTGGCACCCGCACGTCATGTTGACCAGTCAATGCAAGCGCTGGCGCTGTTCCCATTGTGCCCAGTCACACGTCGCCTTGGGGCTCGATTGCTTGCTCCATTGCCTGGCTGTTGACACCCCCTCCAACCCATCGGCCCTAGGCACCACAGCGATCAAGGACAATCCCTGCCGTCGTCGCTGTGCGAGCGAGCGAGCTCGTCGCCGTCGCAGACTGGCGCCGACTCCAACTGACCGGACGCATGGACGGAGAGGTGAGCTGGATTTGGTGGTTTGGTCTCTGCACGGTGCAGTGGCCACACTGGCTGTGTGGAAGACCTTGGTGAATCGGCGGAGTTCCCAAGAGATCTGCTTGCAACCACGAAACAAGGCACGTGCAGTGTCCATCTTGGCGTGTCGCTCGATGCACACGACGCAACAACCTTCTCTCCTCGCACATGCCCCATGCTTGTGTGCGCCGTTGAGTGCGCTGTGTGGCCCAGCAGCACCAGCAGCGTCACTGCTGCGGCCAATGCCGTGGTCCCTATTCCCTTCGAGAATCAATATTTTGGGTGATCTTGGGAGTATACGCTGGTGAGTAACAGGTCTGCCAGGTGACCAATTATTTGATGCCGCTGGCCCGTGAGTCACGGACTGACGCTCCGGGGATGCAGTGCGAGCCCCCAAACGGGCCACATGGACGAGAGACCGGCCATGGGCGGTGGCCCCGGCGTCAGAACGCGGCCACGCCGGTGGAACCAGCACGCACCGACGCATGGCGGTCGTCCAGGGCACTGACCAAACCAAACCTGCTGTTGCTGCATGGCACGCAGTGGCTTGCGTTGGGTGCCAAGACCGTCGACTGCCGAGCGTCGCTTTGTGCCGACGGATTGGTCTTCCTCAACTTCGGTCAATCAACTCACTCACTGACGTACTGACGTACTGACCCGATCACGACGATCACCGCCCACGGCGCTGGCATTGCCGCTTTGTGCATTGGTCGCTCGCATGGACTCGATGTGCTGGTACGTGGGTCTCCCGTTCGTTTGTTTGTTTATTTGTTTGTTTGGCTGCGCCCGTGTGGGCCCAGAGGCCACTGTCGGCGTGTGATGGAACCTGGGCGAGGAAAGACCGCAACGCTTGCGGACCACTGCTCGAGTCAGGCATTCATTCACGCATGCCGCCAACGGGCGGTGGTGGTGGCGCCGGGAGACGCCCGTGGATGAGATGCGGGATTCTTGTTCTTCTCACACCTGTCTGTGGGTTCTCTCAGTGGCTTCCAGTTCGCGTCGGCCACCATGAGCTGTCCGGACCCGACCATCGTCGTGCAGGTGTCGCGCACGCCGGCGATGACATTCGACGACCCCAGCAACAACGCGATGAACAGCAGTGATGTAATGGCGCAGGGATCTGCACGAGCACACTCGGCGACTGGTGTACGTCGCTCACGTGGCGGTGGCAGCGGTGCACTCACGGCTGAGCAGAAGCGAGAACGGAACCGAGCGACCGTCAAGCGGTTCTACTACAAGTGCCTGGTAAGAGAGAGAGAGACTGGCCCAGCACGCGTGGCGTGCTGCGTTTGGTTTGATGGCTCGAACGAAGCGAGTACTGACGGCGTCTGTCTTTCGAATAGGAAACACTTCGGACGCTGCGCGAGGAAGCTGACTCGCTGGATCACCAGTATCGAACGATGGTGGCCTCGATCCAGAACCAGACCGACCTGGAAGTGCACAACCAAGCGATTCAGCAGCAGCCTCCACAGGACGCCTCGCACATGTACGTCGAGCTGGCACGCGTCAAGGACTCGCTGTCGAAGGAGAACGAGGCGCTGCGCCAGATGGTGACCAAACAAATGCGTGTTCGGCGGCGTCTCGAGCGTGTGGTGGACGCACAGGACGACGAGGTGGGTTGGAACTGATGGGTGTGTTCGTTTGAGGCGAACATAGCAATTGATTGTCCCGTGGTTTATTGTTTTGAATCGCAGACAAGTGAAGACGAAGACATGGAACACAGCCCAGCGATCGACATGCTCGGCCACAAGGTGGCGAGCCCACGCCAGGCACAGATGCTGATGCCCGAGATCTCGGCCGACGAGTGCACGCAGATCGCGATGCTGGCGACCGAGCGCATCCGATCGATCACACCGCTGCAGGACGCCGAGCTGACGTCGCTCGTCAACTGGCAGTGCCGCTACCGAACGGTGGATGGAAATCTGCACTACACGTGCCACAAAACGTTCAGCAAGCTCACCGCGCGTGAGATCGCCGACAGGACGTGGAAGATGTGGGTGTCGCCTGACGACTGCGAGACGATGTTCACGTCAGCGCTGCGGACGCGGACGCAACTATTACGCAAGATCAATCAGCAGCACGCCATCATGAGCCGTTCCCTCGAGCACGACGACAAGGACGTCGTGGTCAAGACCGTCTTTCTCCTGTCGCTGCTGCCGATCGAAAACAACGGCTTTGCCGTCGTGTTCGTGGGCGTGCAGGGCCCCAACTTCCGCCAGCACGCCAACTTTGACATCTCGCTCACGGGCATCAACAAACGCGAGCAGTGGGTCGATATGCTCTACTGGTACGTCTCCACCTCATGGACTTTGATGCTGCAACCAGGTTCTATGCAGCGTGCTGACGTACGTCATCACTGGATGATTGTGGTTGCCGTGTACAGGACACGCGTGTATCCGACCGAGAACCCATCCGTGTGCGCTGTCGAGAGCGGCGGTGTTATCCCTCCATATCTGGATCTCACCACCAGATTCTGGACGATTGAGTCGCTGCTCATGGCAAGTTTGTGGGAAACGCGAGTGTTCGGCTTTGCGTGGTTCCCACCCAGCAAGCCTCCCATCAAGGAGGAGGCAATTGAAGCTCAGACACAACCCATTGCTCGATCCTGACACCAGCCAAGCACGATCAGTGTGGTGCAGTTGATAGGATAGATTAGTGTCACGACATGGCGCGTAAATTATGCGATCCCAACTCAAACAGATTACCGTACTGAACGGTCAACCTGCAACGCACACCAAGGTGCAACACGTGCCGAAGGCTTGGTGCCTGTGAGGAACACACCCCTTCTTCCTTTATAATCTAATATTTTATGAATTTAATCACTATAAACGTTCATAGAGGTTTGCTGGCGGGAAAATGGCACTTGACTTGAAGTTTGTATACTGGCATGAAAACTGGTTTTGGAAGCCGTGCCAAGTCGCCCAAAATGGTAAGCATAAGTAGGGGCAAAAATATATTATGTCAGCCTGAGGGTACCTCCGCGGTGAATTCCGTGGGCGTGTGGGTAAGCTCGCGAAAGGCGGGATGAATATGCGTGGTCAGGGGTGAAAGGTTAGCACGGGACTTCTACAACTACGGTGCGCGCCACCTTGGTCTTGCTCTGCGTCTTCGTATCCTCGAGCGCTTGCAGCTTCGCTGCATTCCTGGTGGAGCCACACCTTCCCATTCCGC
>NSDO01000035.1:184497-212372 GCA_002286825.1 Lagenidium giganteum
TTATGCTTACCATTTTGGGCGACTTGGCACGGCTTCCAAAACCAGTTTTCTTGCCAGCATACAAACTTCAAGTCAAGTGCCATTTTCCCGCCATCTTACCTCTATAAACATTTATAGTGAGTAAATACATGAAATATTAGATTATAAAGGAAGAAGGGGTGTGTTCCTCACAGGCACCAAGCCTTCGGCACGTGTTGCACCTTGGTGTGCGTTGCAGGTTGACCGTTCAGTACGGTACCCTATCCCCCTCTATATATTTGTTAGGGAATATTGCAAAACGCGACTCAATCAAATACTTCACCATACTGCATAAAAGAGCTTTCGGAAACCCGCCCGCACCCCCACCCGCAACCCACGGGCGCGGGCACGGAGAACGCATATTTTGCTTTTTCGAGCCAAACCACAAATTCCACACAGTAGAAAATGCGCTCCGACGCGCGGAAGGCTATAGCGACGCTGTAGATGCGTGCTTCTGGGTTGTGGTCGCGCCAGGCGTCGACTACTCCCAAGGTGCTGAGCCATGCTCGGCACGCAGCGCGGCTTCTGTCCGGGCGAATAACATTGGAGCTGGCGTCGAGTGTTGGATCCAGCGCGAGGTTGAAATCGCCCAGCACAAAGTGCGTGGCGGTGGCTTCGAACATCGACGTGTGCTATGGCGTCGGCGGAAGTGGCGAATGCTGTTCTATGTCCATGCGGCTACTCGAGTGGAGCGCCCACCGATCCCATCAGCTCGTACTGATCTCGGGTCGATAAACGACGCCGATTGTTAAGCAGCTTTTCGATTCAACAAGCAAGGCGTGCTTCATTGGCTCGCCTCCTACAGCTTCCAGCAACAATTGTCACTTCTAGTAGCGATCGCACCACGTCGTTGGAAGCACCGGTGATCGTGCTGAACCGCCTCGCGTATCCTTCCCGAAACGTTACCCAGATACGCATGTTTGGACGCTCGTCGCCGGCGCTTTGCCGAATTTTTCTCTGCTGCATCGACCTACCGTACGAGCGTTGGCACACTATTCTGTACTATCACCGACTTTGGATTCTCGAAGAACGGGCACAGTCGTACTGTGACACCATCCAGCAAATTGGTGGCGTCTTGCCAGGCGTGTTCGGTTTTATCGACTGCACAAAAATTGTAACCTGCCGCATATGCAAGTGCGACAACTTGCAAAAACAACTCTACAGCGGGCACAAGAGAGTTCATTGCTTGAACTTTCAAGCTATTACGGTGCACGACGGCCTAATCATACACGTTTTGGGGTCCAGTCCAGGGCAAGGCGCACGATTCGGCAATGCTCAGGTTCAGCGGTCTCCGTGAGTTGATGACCGAGCATGACGAGCTCTTTCGTGGGCGCCTTATCTATGGCGATCCTGCGTACGGCGTCTCCAGATATTTGATTTCACCATTCAAAGGAAATAACCTGACCTGCGAGCAACATCAATTTAATACCGCCACGAGCCGTGTCCACGAATCGGTAGATTGGACTTACGGTCGACTCAAAACGCTGTGGGCTTTTGTCGACTTCAAAAAGAAGCACAAGGTCATCTTGTCGCCCGTCGGGAAGGTAGTGCAGACCTACTACTGACCAATTGCCACTGTTGTTTCTACGATGCAACCAGATTTCCTCTTTTTTTAATCTCGCACCACCTACGTTAGCTGGGTATTTAAACTGTTGTTTCTACGGTGCAACCAGATTTCCTCTTTTCTTAATCTCGCACCACCTACGTTAGCTGGGTATTTAAATGATATACATAGCTAGGTTAGTACAATATCTAAATGATATATAGCAACGTGTATTTATTCCTTATGCCTTCCGCTTTAGACTAACGCCTCCAACAACGCCATTGTTTTCTCCTTTTCCACCTCAGCGAGCTTGAGACGCTCCTCACGTTCTTGACGTGCTTGCCCGCGCTCAGCCTAGCGCTCTTCAAGTTCAAGGCGACGAACTTCCAGCTCCTGCGTGCGAGCATCGGCGTCTCTCTTGGACTCTTCTGCCATGAAAGCCAGTACTGGATCGCTGCTTCGACGTTTCTCTGGCAACGGTGACTTTGCGCGTTTGCGCTTTCTAGTCGATTCCATTGCTGCATTGCGTACGCGCTCCCCTGCTTTTGCACCCTCTTCTATTCTTTCGCGCTCGCGAGCGGATGTCGCGGCCTCACTGGCGCTGTGATCCGCTTCTTGCTGAGTCAGTGTGTCCAGCAGCTGCCTCTTTTCACCGTTTTCTTCAGCTGCGACCGAGGCTCGTGCGGAGGCGCCGTCGTCTTGGCGGTGTTTGTCAAGCAGACCAAGAAAACGATTCTGAGCTTTCTTACCGTCCAAGCACGGTCGTGTGAACCCGTCAAGGCTGACCAATGTCTCAGCAAGAGTGTTTCATGCATCCATCACGTTGCCATGACGCTCAGTGAAGGGAGTTACTTGCCACAACAGCGCGATGTCGTCTTCATCTGTCCAATTCTTTCGCTCACGCCGTGGGGGGCTCCTCGCGCATGTTTTCTTTTGCGGGTTGCTTTCGTACAATCCGAGATTTCTGCGGATTGCGTCCGCCGATTGCATCAGTTTTGAAAGGATCAGGCTATTTTACGCGCGTATTGTGGGTGCGGGTGCAGATATCGAGTTTTGGAATCTCTCAATTATTGTGTTATCGGAAGAATACGACCGCGGTGATACTTTCAACCAGCCAGCCAATCATAGGGCAAGTACTACCCAGTGTGTGCTCTCATTGGTTGCTGGGGGTGAGGCACCCGCTCTGTTGGGATGGTGGCGTGATCTAAATGCGACGCAGGTCGGAGGGGGGGGGGGGGGGGGGGGGGGGGGGGGGGGGGGGGGGGGGGGGGGGGGGGGGGGGGGGGGGGGGGGGGGGGGGGGGGGGGGGGGGGGGGGTCGAATTCGGCGCCCATACACCCACAGCAGAAATACGACCCGAATACCACCGATGCAGCATGCGCCAAAGCAGTACGTGGCCGAGTTGCGGCGCTGTTTGGGTTTTCTTCACCGGGAAGGTTAGCTCGACCAGCCTGCATCAACGCCGAAATCTGAATCGAAAGGCGTTCGGTGTGGAGGAACCAACGGACACCGATGTGCTGACGCATGCACGTTCCAGCACGCTCAAGGCGAGCAAGAAGATGATCAGTACATTCATGCCAAGACAAACGATGCCGTGGGATTGTGTGAACAACGCTGGAAACCCTACAAAGGCAAAGGAAGTCAACGCGATCATCAAGAGAGTGCAGAAGTTCGAAGTTCGACGGCAAGGCGTACCATCACAAGCGCGTCGGCCGCTAGAGTTCCAAGCGTTTTGGAACATCCTTACCGTAATCAGAACCAAGAAAGACGTGAAAGAATTGGAAAGGTATCGTCTTGGCTGCATCTTGTGTTTACATTGGCATCTTGTTGCCCGCGTAGATGACATATTGAAATTGAAGTTTGCCGAGTTCACGTTCAATCCCAACCACACTCATCCCCTCACGTGTCAAGTAAGGTGGTTGAAGAACGTAACTGAGGAGCGTGAGGCGCCTTACCAGATAGTACTGGATCTATGGACCATCGTATGTGCCCATTATTGAGTTTGGCTGTGACCTGGAACTCGGGGAACGACTGGAAGCTCTGACAGCCTCTTCATGTTTGGAAACGGCCGCAATGGAGATCAGGTTGTGCGTGCGCTTCTCCAGCTGTAGTTCAACCATCAACGTTTCAAAACGTTGCTTCCAGGCAACTTAGGCACACACAGCATTCCCAAAGGCCCCGCAACCTACTGCGCGCGCAATGACAAGGCGAAAGATTTGATTTAGTGCCGTGGCTGATGGCGACGGAACAAGAAGCAAGTGGACGTCTACATGGACTTGGATTGCCCGGTTTCTGATGCAGACGCTGCAGCGTGTTTGTGGGGTCCAAGTGGTGCGATAATGTACGAGTTAGCACACTGTGAATGGTGCACTTCCAGTCTTCTGTGCGAACATGTCGTACCAAATATTCTGCGAATGATGTCGACAGAAGTTGCGGTTGTGCTTGCACGTCCACTGCTCTATGCTGCTGTGGAGTCTGTAAGTGCAAGTGACTCGTCGTTTCCGTTGCTCCCCAAGACACTGCGCCAAAACTCCTTGATGCCATAATGGTGGCGGGTGGATATGGTACGGTCGAGGAAGAATCCGTGGTTCATGGAGTACCAATTATTGTTGAGAACAACGAAGGCATACTTGGCTTTCAACGTGCTGACATTGTGGGTGCCGTGGGCGACAATGGCTCGGCTGCAGTTATGCGACAGCTACGAGCGATGCACTCGACACTCTTGACGATGAAGAGAAGGCTCGCAGAGGTGGCGATGCATCAGCAGCGTGAGCTGGAAGAGTTACGTCTGAGTGTGCAACGGAAAATTACAGTCGTTGCCACTGGCGTTAAGCGCATTGCAGCTCAACCTGTGGTTCGGCCGAGGTCTTTAGTGGGAGCATGCTCGACGCCTGTGGTGGCGAATGAAGACCGCGTCAGTGCAGGCACACACCAGCGCGCTCAACTAAGCAAGCGCCCAACCGACCTGTTTGTGCTGTGGCATGAGTATGAGTTTGGATGTGCAGGCTGCAAGCCTGCCAAACAGTTCACGCCAAGTGAGCGCGGTGCGTGCAAGTCTGTGTTCTCATTTCGCTTCGGATTCTGGGAACTTATTGAGAAGCTGATGCGGCGAGGACACACAAGCGACTTTGCCATGGGTGTGGCAGCTCGGTCACCACCATCCTGCTCAGCATCCGCAGAGACAAAGCCACTGGCGGTCATCGAGGGCTGTGATCGTTGCTGTCTCAATGTTTGATTGTGGTGTGCTTTCTTGAATCAACCCTGCACTTTAATTTCCACCAACCAGCGTGCGGTCGTACTCTGGGTGTGATCATTCACAGGAACCGCCGTGATACAGATATACTACCACGTGACAGTATGTACGTATTTTCTCAAATGGAGTGACAACGGTAGGCACAACACATGAAAGGTACAATGCACAGTCTTTGCTTGCACCCTGGTGGAGTGGTGTGAGTGCCAGTGCTGTGGGCTGGGGACTGTGGGCTCGAGCCCCACAAGGGTAGAACAGGTGATAGTGGCAGCTTGAGGTAATTGTCATGTATAAGTACTTGTGTGGACCTGAGACATAATCAAGAGCCTGGTGCAGCTCGTCCCATTGCAGCATTGCTGCGATGAGTCTTAAATGGTCAGACCGGTATTTTGCTAGTGGGAAAATGTGCCACCGCACATGCATATGGTCATGTGGTGAAGGGCTGGCCAAATCCTCACGGACTTGGTCATCCTCTCCCACAAAACGGGCTGCGCCGGCGATGGCCTTGGTCGAACCTTGGTCATCTTCAACGGGCCCGCTCCCGCAGTTCTTGGCGCCACGGATTAGCGCTGGCGAGATGTGCTTGAGGAGCTGGAGTCTTGTGAGCCTTGGGTCTTGGAGCTGGCGGATGGTCTTCGACAGCTTCGTTCCTTGGTCCTTGGCTCGGGCAGCGTGCTTGGATGGTCTTCAAGCGCGCTGGATCTGGCTTGGCGTAGTCGTAGTGGTTGGGCTTCACGCAGACAACTTGGCTTGGGTGCAGCGGAGACGCTATGGCACCTTGGACTCACTGGGTCCACTGCAAAAGGCAAAGCAAAAGCAATTCGACGGTAGACTCTTGGGTCTACGCACCTTCCTGTCAGGTGCACGGGCTTGACTTGAGTGCCGAGCAGCACCGGGGAGTAGATCCACCGGTGGCGGGAGCTATGCTCGCGGCGGGGCCCTGTTTCCCTCGTGGCGGCACGCCCTAGAGCTCTTCGACACCGCTCGACGCTGCGTGGGGCCACGAATTTTCCCGACGCGCGGAGCACTCGTGTCTTAGAAGGCAAAACCCGGACTGTATTGCTAGGCGGCGCTTGGGCGGCGCCTCTTCCTCCTAGGTACGAAATGCAACGGCCAAGTAGAAATAACTATTAGACCACTAAACCTACTAAATACAGCTACTAATTTAGTACTACTTCATGCAAATACAAATACACTGAGCTAATACCGCGAGGCTTGGAGTCAACTGGATCCACTTGGATTGACCAGATCCAGGACCCGTCGGAAAAAATATTCGAATATCCGGATCCCCTTTCAACCATGGCTCCAGGACCCTCTGGATTCGTCCCAACCGATTTTTTTCCCTGTGGATGCGTCACGGCAGGATTTCCTTTTCCGCTCAGATCTGAATCTGAGCGGATCTGATCTTGATCGATTCCGGCCAAACCACACGTCGCAGGAACTTCGGACCCGGGCGTCAGGTCAGCGCACCTGATGGACCGGGCCAATGCGCAGTTGAACCTTGCTCCGCTTCACCACAGTCATTTGAATGAGTCGGGTGGGATTAATTTTGAGTACATACGTTCTCAGTTGGCAAGTCACTACAACCTTAATCCAGTACAAACCAACACAGCTGTGTTATCTCTTAGATACCTGCGGGCTGACCAAACCGACACGTTGCTCTGTTATGCCCTGTCGTGCCACATTGGCTACACTTGTATGCTGTTCGTGCATGAGTTGAGTCACCAATTTCTCCGCGTGATCGAATCCGACCTTGTCGAGACCGCCCAGCTTCGCGGATGTACAGAGCTGGGCGAATCGAGCCTTCTTCTGACAATCACGCATCCTCGGGGACATCGATTGCTCCAACCGCTTGTGCAAATGATGTGACCTTGAAGCAGACCCCAGCAAGCTGATGGCTGTCGTCAAATGACTTGGACGCCTTTAGCACCGCCGATACGGAACCTTGTTCTGCATCCAAGTCTTGCACGCAAATATTGGTTCATCAAGGCAAACACGCCGTTGCTTGAGTGGACACCCGATGCGCGACACAAACGCGACCATGTCGGAGCTGAACACGACGTTATACTCGAGAGTCTGTATCATTTCATTCCTCACCTTGTTTCGGTACGTGGTGTAGGGACACGCCCTTCGGCTACCCATTGATTCAACACGGTTGCGCAGTATGGCTACCCATTGATTCAACACGGTTGCGCAGTATGGTCCCGTACGTTTTGAAAACCTCGAATGGAAGCATGAGCCGAGGTCGAAATTTGAGACTACAGAAATACATGTTATACTGCAGGGAATTAACTGTGGTGTGCATTTGCATTCACCTAGATTGTGTTTCCCTTCACAGAACGCAATGAAAATATTCAGTTCCTTGTAGCAGAGACAAGGCCGAGGTTTCTGTCACTAAAAGTTGAATGTGTCTACAGATCGAAACCACATGCGTAGTTGTCGCGGTCTTTGACAGGAGCGAGGGAAATTGCTGCGGTCTGATTACCAAAGTTGCCATCCCGTCCGACAAGGATGATCTTGACACCGTTGTACTTGCGGTGCTTCACGTGTGCTGCATCAACACCAAACACGCTTTGGCCATGTACCAGCAGCAGATGAGAATGTACCCATAGCCGTTCTAGAAAATAAAAGTTGGTTTCGAAAATTTTGGAACCCGAGTACCCCCAATTATCCTCTTAGTTGCAATTCACTATTAAAATAAAGCACCAAAGCAGCTTCAGTAAGTACGGCATCAGTTTTGGAACCGGTTTGGAACGCGGTTTTGCAACCTCGAAACTCAACAATATATTTACTATTTACTAGCACAGTCGACGCACCAAAGTAACGGGGCCGTGCGTTTGTGACATCGGTGTGTTCGTCGCTAAGAGGGCTCAGTCACGACAGATGGATTGCGTCGTGCAACCGCAGGTCATGTAGTGCTTTGTACATATGTATACGAGCGTTGTCCAGTACCACAATTGATCGCGCCATCGTCCAAGGGTTGAGCAGCGGGATGATGTGTCGGATTGATGGTAGCGTGGAATACTGAACGCGTGAACGTCCCCTGGGTGCATGCCCACGCCACAAAACCGCTGGTATCACACGCAGCGAGAACCGATACCCGGTTACCTGCATTCACATTGCCGTTGGTCTGTGAAATTTGCGAAATGGTTTTGCCATCATACCGTTTTGAAATGGCACACTGGCAATCGCCTTGGTACCACGCCGCGACCATGCATATTTGCGTAGACAGTCGGTGCCCTTCTTGGCCTTCTCATCGATATAGAGCAATCGCTCTGGATTTGAATAAAATGCGTGCATTTTGCGCTTGTACATGTCATTTCAGCTGGCTTGGCTTCGTGAGCACGACGCTCCAAGACCTTCCGGGACAAATTGAGGTCTTGATGCAGTGCGCACAGGATGGATGATGTCGACAGTGGAATGGAGCGCTCGTAAAAGTTGGAACGCAGCTCATGCAGCAGTTCTTCGACGTAAAAGCAAGGATGATCGTGCACATACTTGGAGATGAACTCCAACACGTCACGTGGGTACCTTTCTCGTTTCTTTGGGCAACTTGGTTGCACGTTTTCTGTGCGGCAGAATTACCAACGCCGCACAGCCCGCTCGGACACACCCAGTACCACTGCGACTGTGGTGTTTGGAATACTGTACACCTACACAAGCGTGACAACACGCCATCGGATTTCCACGACAAACATTGCTAACCCTTTTGGTTCTGCGCGCTCACCACAGTCCAGTGATTTGCAGAATGGCACCCCGAAAAAGGAGAGATAATCACCCTGATTTATTTGATTGCAGCACCCTTCTTTACGGCGCCATCGCCATGGCAAACTGTGAAAATCTCACAATAGAAGCTAAAAAAATTTGGGAGTCCAGTAGAAGAATAAAATGATCGGTCGAGTCTACAGAATCATTCATCTTGAAAGTGACCTATGCTACATTGTTTCTACTCTCAATAAATTGTCATGGCGTTGGCAAGGAATATCTTTCGACGCTGGTTTGAAGGCAAGCATACACATATATCAATTTTTCTATACTTTCAAACTCATGACATTGATAAATTCAAGATCATTCTCGTGAAGGAGGACCAACAGCATCTTCAAGCTAATGAGCAGCTTTGGATTGCAAAATCTAGACTATCAGCAGTAAATATATATGATTCGATTACGATAGATCATCTGCGCGAGAGAGATTATCGGTCGAATAGTAACGATAGCATTAGAGCCTTCAACCAGCAATGTTATGAGGCCCTTAAGCAACGATGGGAAGCAATTTCTAAGCAGCGCTTTGCACTCGATCCAATTGCGAGCGTGGTGGTAAATATTTTGCTGCAAATCGTCATGTTTACATCCGATCGCTGAAACACAAGCGGTGGCTGGAAGAACAGAGTGGTTAGACCGTGATTTTCTTTGCCAGGGACAGAGATTTTTTGAGGTTTATGATATGGATAATAAAAACACTGGTAGATTTTTGTTTTGTTGGAACTCAATTATATTACGTCCAGGTTTAGACATAAGACCTAAATACCGGATCCTGCTAAGTAGGATCCCGCCGCGGACGCCAGGATGGCGCCCGCTGCTCGCACTGGGAAAGCATGATCCAGTGCGTGACGTCGTTGTAGATGTAGCTGGCTACTTGTCGGTGGAGCGGAGTGTTGTCGTCCGGCGTGGATGATGTGAGTTGGCGATCCATGGCCCAATTGGCCGCAGAATCCGCCATCTTGTTGTGTGCCCGAACGTGGTGATGCCAGTGAGTATGTCTGAAGCGATCAAGGTGCTGGCAAACTTGGGAGTGAAGGTCTTGTAGGTGTGGGGCCAGCGGTGACCTGAGAGTGCGCATCATGCCAATGATGGGCATGCTGTCACCGATCACACGGAGAGTGGAGATGTCGAAGGTGCTCGCAATCTGAAGCCCATCTCGCAAGGCTGAGAATTCAGCAACATTGTTGGTGGTGGGTGACGGGTGGTAGGTGCTGCTCACCCATCATAAGCCGGGCCCAGCCTGCGAGAGATGAACCAGTGCCGCTCCAGCGCCACCAGGGCCTGGGTTGCCTCTTGCCCTACCATCAAAGTAAAGCAGCCAATGACTGCCGAGAGAGAGAGTTGTGTTGGCGTTGGCGCGTGCCATTCAATCGTGTGCAGCTGGGTCCTGCATCTTGCCTGCATCTGTCGTGTGTCGATCAGCGTGGCGCTGAGGGCTGCCAATCGGGCTGTGTAGATCTGGTGGAAGGTGGCAAGTACTTCCGCCGTCCAGGCTTGGGTTAAAACCCAGCGTAATTGTAACGCGTCGATCATGGGTAGAACTGGTTGAACTGTTCGTGTCCAGCCTCGTGGATTGCGGGTCGGCTGCCATTGAAAGATCGCACGTAGCATGTCTTCTCGCGTGTTCCAACCCATGATGTGGTTCTACCGCGTCCAGACCACATTCCATGCCGCCTGTGCTAGGGAACATTCCCACATCACGTGCTCCATGGTTGCATGGACGCCTTGGCAGGCACATGGGGTGCTGCACGCCACTGACCCTAAAGGATAATCGGTTCAATTTGATCCTGGTGAAAGTTTGCAGTTCGCCTTCCGTAGCGAGCGCATGCGTGGTGGTGGCCTTCCACGAGACAGCGGGGAACAGCGTGGGGTGAACTTTTAGCTGCCGGGTTTTAATGAATTTCCGTAACCGCTTGTATGTGGCCGGTGGCTGGGTGTCACCCACAAAGAACTGTGCTTGTTGGGTCACAGCGGGATGGTTGGCCACTTGGAGCTCGGCATCGCACTTGTGGACGATGCCTTTGACTTGCTCGCCGTGCACAATGTTGGTCGCGGAGTGTGGAGGAAAATGCGCTTCACGTTGGTGGACTGTGCACCCTTCCGTCGTCTCGACAACTTCAAAAGCTACAGGATAATTCCGTGATAATTGGAGCCGAGTTGTCGGTTTTGGTCGCGTTGTGATCCTGGGGTAGTTAGCCATAAGGAGGATGGCCAGCTGGCGAAATTGTTCCGTCTGTCCGTGAGCCAGCGGATACACGCAGCTGATAGGGTGGAAGGCGATGTGGTTCTCGTCTATCCATCTCCACTGGATGACGTCGCTCACCGTCGTGCTCTGGCCAAGACAATCGATGTGTTTTTTGTGTAGCTTGCCGCCTTCCGCTGTCATCAAGAGATGACCAGAGAGCAAATCACATCGTGGTAGCCAGTCGGTAGTGCATTGGCCATGGATCTGCGTTTGTAGACGTAGTGTCTCCCGGATGGCTCCACTCACACTGCTCACCCGTGCATGCAGTTCCTCATCATACCACCCGAGCTGCAGCGGTGAGAGCGCGTCGAGCTGCCGAGCCAGCTGTTGGATCGCATATGCTTCTGCGCTTGGTCTCGTCTTGCCGTGGAATGCGTTGATCGCACGAATTCCCGTCGAAAATGCTGTCCGTGTGCTTTGGCTGAGCTTGCGTCCGTAAAGGTTGAGTGATCGCCGTGAGAGAAAGCTGTCGCCGGTGTGGGTATCTGTGCGTGGGCGGCCGGTGCCCTTGCCGAAATAACACTGGCAGATTGTCATGGTACCCGCTGGGCGTCAAGTGCAAAAACGACACATGCAAATATGAAGGAAATTGCATCGGTTCTACATTAGCGGTATTCAAGTTTGCGTGATGTTTGCTTGATGTTCCTCGAATATCCACAAATCAGAAGCGACAATCACAACATATCCCTTGAGCACCCTTCAGTGTCCATCATGCCGCAAGTGTCAGCACGAATTCAGTTGTTGCGCGCGCTGATGGTGGTGCTTCTTCGGCCACGCTTACACAATGGTCGGCGCCATCGCTTGCAAAGACGGTGGCTGCTGTTGCTCTATACTGCTGTCCACACTCATGGGTATTTAATACCTCGCGCGTACGCTCACCGTGACCCCGTCGATTTTGCACGTCGACGCGTTCACATGCAGGACAATGACTTTCGACGAGAGCTCCGAGTTGAGAGAGACACCTTTGTGGTGCTCCCAAGCATGATTCATGGTCACCCAGTGTTCAACGGCTTACAACAACGTCCGCCATAGTTCCAACTCGCAATCTTCCTCCAGTACGTGGGCTACAGTGGCAACGGAAGCGCCTATGCAAGGCTTGCATTCCATACCGGTGTAAGTGTCGGATCCATTTTGGCGCATGTCGATCGATGTGTGACAGCAATTCTCAGCCTAAAATCCCGAGCAATCGCATGGCCAAATGCTGGGGAGCACACTCATATTGCCAACGTATGCGAAGACTCGGCTGGATTGCCCGGATGTATTGGTGCAATCGATGGTACGATATTCCCACTTGCTCACAAGCCACGGGAACACGGAGAAGACTAATATTCACGCAAAAAACACGCATTAATGGGCCTAGTCATCAGCGACCAAGATCGCAAAGTTCGATATTTGTATGTGGGCTCACCGGGTCCTCACCAACTCAGCTCTGTATCAGCAAGTCCAGGAACGGTTCTCGTACGGTGAGTACCTCGTTGGTGACTCGGCCTATGCAGCACATCGATGGCTGGTACTACCATTCAAGGGAAACCTGACAACAGACATCGAGATGTTCAACGAACGCAAATCTCGAATGCGCATTTTCATTGAGCACACCATCATGATGCTCAAAGCCCGCTTCCAAATTCTCAAGTGCATGACAAATCCCGTAGATTAGTCTGCCAATGTTCGTCGCATTGTCCGAATCATCGAAGCATGTGCGATTTTGCACAATATCGCCATTGACGACGCCATGCCAGATGAATTGACACGTCCTACCGACGTGGATGTGGACGAACCGTCCAATAATGCAGGTGATAGTCAACGCTGCATTATTCGTAGGCAAGAATTATATGAAATACATCTAGCATCGGAATGCTAAGACATTGGCATCGCTACGGTACTGGCAGAATATTATCTACTTCCGACAAGACATGCCACTATCGAGCATTCGATTGCGAGCATTCGCCGTCTCCTCGAATACTTTGATACGCTTGCAATGGGTCTCTAACTCGAGGGCTGCAATCTCTGCTTCCAGCTTTCTCTTCTCGAGTCCTTGGCGCTCTTTCTTTGCTTCAACCCGACGGACCTCGAGGTCGTGTGTAGACGTTTGAAGCTCCACAAGCATTTCAATCGGGGTTTTCTTGGCCCGCGGTCTGCTTGGCGGTGTGTGCCATTGAACTGCCGCCGCTGGTGTGGTCGCATTCCGCTGATTACCACTTTCGTTATTAGGTGCAGGCTCGTCAACGGAACCATACGATCGTGCTGGGGGCATCATTGGCAGTGAGTTGTCAGAGGTGTAGTCGTATTCCTCCTCTTCATTATCCTCGTTAGTGAACGCTGGTCGTGCAGAAGGCCGATCACGCATAATGGGATGCAACACGTCGTAATACTTGCACACTCGTGATAGGTACAACGGTATGGTGGTGGTACCAGCGGCAGCATCGCTCTCTTAAATGCCTTCACCACTCTTTTTGAGCCAGTCAACTGCTGTGCGGTACGTCCGCTCTAGCTCAGAGATTTTGTTCCGAACATCTCGGTTTGTGCGGTGTTGTATTCCCTGTTCACGCATCAGGCATTAGTGAGGCGTACGCAGAAAAGCGGCAATTGCTGGACGAGTTGACATCACTCGTGCACGACCACAAGCAGGCAGAACTGGCTCACGCTGCCGAAGAGAAAAGGAAGCTTGAGGAGGATGAAGCTGCCGCAGAAAAAGTTCGCTCTGCGTCTCTAACTACAGTTGCAATCGCACCGCCTCAACCAGCCGAACAAGAAGACAAAGCTCAATCGCATGATGGATTTGATGTTGAAGGATAGCCAGCATGATGTCAAAGACCGCAAAACGGCCATGGAAGAGCGGCAAATAGTGTTCAAAGAGCGAGCGGTCGACGTGTGCTTGCTGGAGCTTAAAGAGCGACGCCAGGAGAGATAGGACCTCCGTCGCCAAGCGATCGAGGAAAGGAACGAGCGCATGGCTACTGCAGCAGCTGAAAAAGAGCAAACAATGGCGCTGATCGACGCACTGATCCGGCGTATTCCATCGTAACGATATTTTTTCATTGCAAACGCATTGTGTGTAAATTGGTTAATGCAGATACTCTGCTAGGGTCGGCGGATCCAGGTCAAAATACATGGAAATCTGGTTTCCTCCGTGCATGGAACAGTGGCAGTTCGTTAAAAGCATCGCAATGTGAACGATCTTGCCAACTTAACTTAGCAAGATCTTGTGCTTCTGCTTGAAGTGAGCAAACGCCCACAACGTCTTCATGCGGCCGAACGTCCACTCCACGGCTTCACGCACCCGGCTCATGGACGCATTGAATGCTTGCTGATCTTCGGTCACATTGGCTCCCTTTTAGGGGGAGGCAACGTTCGGCGAAGAACTCGCGCACTTTGCTCTTCTTCAGCATGGTTGTGTCGTGGGACTTTCCCTGAAGAGGACCCCAGAAGTGATTGCACAGGCCATCTGGAGCAGTGATTGCCTGAACGTTAAGGCAATTCATGCGCTTGTAGCCGCTGTATATCTGCTTCTATAGATTGTTCTGCTTGTAAAGTCGACAAGTCGCAATCTTGGTTCCATCAATATACCCAAACACCCCTTGGAAGAAATTTATTAATTGCCGCGCAATCGAGGCAAAATGTGGCGTGGAAATACGAGCATCGAGTTCTATTAGATGCCGATTCACTCTAAATTAGTACTTTTGATCTGCCAAATATACTATTCAGCAACAATGAACGGATTCTTCACTGACAACCAAACCAAGCACGATCGCTACTACAATGCAATGGCGAAGAGTGATTTACTTCAAGGCGCAAAGTTAAAAGCGATGATTTAGCAACAAGCAGCAGCGATTCTTTGGCAAATCTGTTCCAACAAGTCATGAGCAAATCGCGTGATTATGACTATGATCAGATCACCATTGAGCTCACAAAGAAGGCTCCCATACCAGTTAATGGTCCAAAGCCAAGTATTTACGACGTCTATGAAATGATGGGCCACAACCAGGGTCGTATTCCCAGGCTTCCCGGCCAATGATCGATGATGCTTTGTGCAACTGATCCTGTGGTGCTTCAATTCAGTAGTAGACCCCGAAAACATCTACGAAGGTCTTGCGCAGTGTTTAAGTCAGATTGTGTTCTTATCATAAGTTATTGTAGGTGACTGGAAAACTGGTTAATAAATTCGCAATGCTACTACTAATAGTATCATCAAGTCTACTCTGCATATTGCGATGTGACAAAGTCACTGCACAATGCAGTGCAAATGCGCATGTTGGAGAACTCTCGATTGACCCTGTGATATTACGATTGCGAGTTCATATGACGCAATGTGTTGTCATAAACACGACAGCAGCACCATTGCCAGTTCCGATCGTTTAAGGAGTTCTCTTTGTCAGTGCGCAAAAAACGGAAAAACAGCGATATGACACACCCAACGCCTCAAACAGGCCGCATCCCACTTGACCGCGAGATTGCACAAGGCAATCGTCATTAGTAGTCGACACATTCGCCGCCAAAGCATCGACCACTAGTGCAATTTCTGTTGCTCGTTCGTCTGGCCCGCATTCAGCAGCCACTCGTTCACAGCGCAATGCCCAAGAGATTTGCTTGATGGCAGCAATGGACGCTGTTCAGGCTAATCCACACTTTCGTATCCCCTCCAATTTAACTAAGTCAATACAAAATTCCCTTTACTTGCGTTTTGTACTCACTGAAGCAATCTTACCGACGGTGCCCGCTTCCAGGCAGCTGCTGTGCTGAGTCTTGGCGCTGGTGCATGAGCGGTGGCGGTGTATTATGGCCTTCAAATTGGTCAATATTCAGCATGGTGGTCATTGACTCTGCTCTATTCGCAAGCCTTCTGCGCTGGCACTTGGTCGCTTTGGAGAAAAAGTGCGCTTCCGTAGGAGGCTTGTTCATGCAAGCGGGGTCTAGTGAACTGCAACTAATTGGCTAATTGTGGGTACTCGGGTTCCAAAATTTTCGGAGCCAACTTTTAATATCTAGAACGGCTGTGGTAACATTGACAAGTGCTATTTATATCAGGTTTAGGAACTTCACGCACGACTGGCTGACAACCTTTGGTTCCGAAGAATTCACATTAGGTTGTAGTAACCGAAGAATTCACATCAGGTTATGGTAACTTCGCGCGTTCTTTCTTTCTGGCGTACGCTAGTGGACGGACTGCATTGATTGTGTCAACGTCGTCTGCTCAACCTGTGCATAAATGACATCTAGAGTACCCCTAGACCCCCTTAGGAACCACGTTAATACATGGTAGCCGTGATTGATCAGATTGATCGAGCAGGTAAATACGGAGCCGCACTATGAATGCAAGTGGCGACGAAGATGTCACTTACCAGAAATTTTTCCGTGTGAGACCAAATTTCCAGCGCAAATTTGTTGGTCTCACGATGACGGACAGGCTCTGATGGTTGTCCGACTCCATTCAGCTCCGGCAAACACAAGTACACGCGAACGCGTGTGTGTGTCAGCGTCGAGCTCGCCGTCACAATGATGCGTGTCGAGTCCGAAGTTATGTGGCATCAACGCAACTGCGGCGAGAGCGCAGAGGTCGACGGCGGTGACTGGGGGAGCTTCGCTTTGGCTTCCTCTGATTGCTGCGTTGGCTGGACTCGCAATTGCAGAGATTACCTAGCACACTGGAGTCGCTGGAGCAATGATGCCCGTCAAGTATTCGGCGTAGTTGTTGGTCACGGGTGAGTCGTGATAGGCCGTGCCGATCTGGGCAGTGCACCGCACCGGATCGCTGTAGACCAAATCGCCCCGCTTCCGCCCGGTCCTGGGTTTCCCCAGCTGCCCCCGTTGAAGAACAGATGAACTCCGGTGCCGCAGTCGGGAGGCATGGGCTGACCAAGCAGAGCCTCAACAAATAAACTCAAGATGCAGTCGCTAGAACGGAAAAATCAGTGCGCGTCACTATTAAGGCCGGTTTTCGGGTGTATAAGGTAAGAGCAACTGAATCAACACGGGAAGAGCGTGATTTTGCACCGGATGCGGCCTCAAAGGTGACAGACACAATCAATAACAGATCAAACAAGGTGATAAAATTCCAGCATTAAGATCGTTGATCCTGTCTGTTGATCGTTGAACTACATCTCTTGATCGTTGCCCTCATCACAAGCCCACTCACTCACATCCAGCAGTCGCAGTAGCACACGCGCTTGTGCGTGTCTGGGTCAAACTCGCAGACCCATTTGCACCCCGGTCGACACATGCCTTCCAGTTCCGCGCGCAAGTTATTGGTGGCGAGTTCTTGGGTTGCTTGGACGTCGGTTGGAGCGAGGTTGTTGGTTGGTTGTTGAGCGGCAGCAGACGCAACAAGCGTAACAAGGACGGCGATAGTGCGTAGGTAGGCCATGGTGAGAGAGAGCTAGCTGACTGGTTGGTTGGGTGGGTTGTTTTGGTGTGAATGTGTTGGCTGGGTCGCAAAAACGATAATGAGCAACCACACTGGGAACAGATTGGCGCAGCAAATGGTTTCATCGAGCGCAGTGTTGCTGTTGGTGAGCGTAGGGCTGGTAGTACCTGACGTTGCATTGCCGATGACTGATGGGAAAGAACCTCACCTCACAACGCTGGTAAGAAAGAGATTGATTGCTGATCAGATTGAAGTTCGAGTCGATGGTTTTCGAAGAAGATTGGCTGACCTGACTTCCCCATTCGCGCGAGCCTGTGTCATGAACTCTACCAAGCGTGGGATTTGTGGTCGTGGGCACCATGAATTCCGCAATAGATGCTTCGATGAGTGACGCAGTGCAACACTTCTTTTCACAGTACTTTTCTAGAATAGCTCCCCCTTTACTAGTACGAGGCTCGTATTACGAGCGCATGTCTTACATCCGATTTTGACTTTGACCTCACGCTGATACCAAAATTGTCCCATCACGCTCTTCGCGCACGTTACCCAGCTTCCGGGTAACGTTATAGTCTTCCGCCGGGCTTGCATTGAACATCAAGAGACCGACGTGGGTTGGCGCAAAAATGTAGCTCCGAAATGTCCATTTTAAAATGAAATCACTTTCAATGTGACTCCGTACTTGATAAAATTAACACGAATTTAGATCATAATCACAACCAAGTCTTACGAGCGGTTCTCTCCAAGGCCATGGATATTAAAATCAGAAACGCAGCCCCCCAGGGCACAATCAACAGAGACATCGGTCTACAACCGATCGGTACAGCGGAACCGTCATCCATCGGTCTCTTACCGGTGCTGGTCAGCATTCAGTCAACCCTATTACCAGTACTATGATTCATCTGCCTGATCGTCCTTGAAGTTCTTGGTGTTTAGAAACGAGGATACGACGCATCAGTCAGTTCAACCGTTGAACTGACTGATGCGTCGTAAGCCATTCAGGTGCAAATCTTGTCGGGAGATGTACGAAAGTGACGATGGTGTGCAATACGCTGATGCGCAACACTAGCGCTGATATGCAAGTCCTGATACTAATGTGCTGTGTGCCCCAGCGTCTGCTCTTGAAAGCGTCGGGCATTACTGTGTACATCTTTCGTTGGCGCTGCGGATCAGCGTGGTAAAAAAAATTCTCACTTCGCTCTCTTGTCGGTGTGGAGGTCTTCTTGTGATTTGTACCACTAGTACTGACTGGTTTGTGTGGTACTTTGTACGATTCAGACAGAACCAGTACTTGCACTTGCTGCGCGCTTTGTTCCACCGAGACGTGCAAATCCTCCCATGCTTCGTCCAAATGGAGGTCCTACATCCTGTTCGCGGTCTAGGTCTCTTCTGCTAGCCATCCGGTACACGTACTGAAGCGAAGTCAGTCACCACGGCGAGAAGCCATGTTCTTACATTGGCCTCGTTCCTGATGAAAGTTATTCAATTAGTGCGCGTCAGCTTCGTGCGTATCGTCTGAAAAGCAAAGCTCATATCATCCATTGATGTAGTTGAACTGGCGAGGTCACTTTCCACGGAACAACTCGCTGACTGATGAATTCTTTAAAACAACATCGATCGATCAAAGCTTCTCTTTAACAGATGCTGCTCATGATCGATCTCAAAAAAGACAACAGCTCAAGATTCGTGCCTCATGAGCGTGTGCTTGTGCCCGGCGCATTGACCGTTCAACGAACCGCGTAGAATTCCGTGCTACTGGTACTGTAAACACCCGGCACTTGTGGATGAGCTCTCCACGCCGCTTGCGCTCATCCCCAGATCCTTCATCCCACGCCAGCTGCGATGAGTGCACTTGCTGCACCGGCCTGCTCCTTTCGTTCGAAAACCACACCACTATAGCAGCATGTAACTGGTATCGAAACCGGGTGCTCAAGCTTCACTTGTGTAGTTAGTCAATATCGTTTTGGCGACCCAGCCAACACATTCACACCAAAAGAACCCAACAAAACAACCCACCCAACCAACCAGTCAGCTAGCTCTCTCTCACCATGGCCTACCTACGCACTATCGCCGTCCTTGTTACGCTTGTTGCGTCTGCTGCCGCTCAACAACCAACCAACAACCTCGCTCCAACCGACGTCCAAGCAACCCAAGAACTCGCCACCAATAACTTGCGCGCGGAACTGGAAGGCATGTGTCGACCGGGGTGCAAATGGGTCTGCGAGTTTGACCCAGACACGCACAAGCGCGTGTGCTACTGCGACTGCTGGATGTGAGTGAGTGGGCTTGTGATGAGGGCAACGATCAAGAGACAGAATCAACGATCTTAATGTTGGAATAACATCAGCAGCGATTGAAATCCACAGCGACTTCAAACTGAGCGCATGTGACGATTGACCTTCACCAGGCATATGTCTGCAAATGTACTTGTCAGACGAGCAATCGAATGAACAAATACAAATGCATTTCCGCACCTCACACGATGCAAAACCAGAGAAAAATGTCGTACCGCAGTCTCTCTGCATTGCAGTCCCCACACTCAAGCCGTTCAGCGTGGGCGCTTCCCGTCGGTGCGTGGCTTGTGCATGGACAACATCAATGCGCGCACACAGTATAATAATCGCGGCGTTCGCTTCGCTCCCACCGCAGAAAACTCGGTCTTCCCATACGTCACCGAGCGCAGAGTTTGTTGTCATCACCTGGCGTCAATGGCCATGCGTTTGAGTTTTTCAATGCCGTGATAGCTGCCAGGGCCTTAACACCGACTGCGGCTGCTTCGCGAGATGTGTGGTTTTGTCCATGCTGGCTTGCGCCCTTTCAACAAATTCAGTTGCCAGTGCTTGGTGCTGATGAAACGACCACCTGAACGAACCTGTTGCTGCTCGCTGCGACGTGGACACTCGATCTGACGCAATGACGGTGATTTGTGCGAGCCAGCAGCAACACACGGTGCGCTGGACATCGTTGATGCTGCCTGCTGTTGAAAACGCGTTTGGGCAGCAGCAGCAGCGTTGATGGCGTTGATGCATTCGCGCATTCCTCACCGCGCGCCGTGGGTTCACGGGATGATTGCTTAAGACCTTCGACAGTCGCTGGTGACCGGTGGTCGCATGGCATAATCTCTGGTCGTAGGACGACGATTGCTTGTGCTGGAGCTTTCGCCATTCCTCCACCGGAATCCGAATACTGGTCGGGTATGGAATGTGTGTGTTGACTGGGAGGATGATCATGCCATGAGAGAGTCAACGCGTCCATCAGCCAGCTGCCTTCTTGGTGTCGCATGGATGCCAAACTTCGTCGAGGTCGCTCCTATCGCTCCCTCTTTCTCTTGCAATGAGCCACGACCCAAAATCAACTGAACAACTCGATGACCGTGCTGGATCGTGCGCTTCCCATCAAACCGCAGCTGATGGTTGATGGTTCTCTCCATACGGACTGATGGCGACAACCCGCAACGTCCATCAAGTCAGTTCACATTGCCTTCACCACGTCGCCGCTTTCATCCGTCGAACGCCTGCGCCACGCAATTAGCATCTCTTGGCTGCCATCATCATTATCGTCATCATCATCGTGCACCACCAATCGAACGGCATCGCCTTCAGCCACCGCGTTCAGTGTGCTCAGCTCTCTATGAGCCCTTCCACAATATTTACAGCCTTCAATACAAGTATTTCTGACACAAATCTAATTTTTCGGTATATCTTATTGTATTCGGACCATCAACTGAGTTGCTGTTGGCAGATGGCGGCTCCTTTTCAGCCAATGAGCGCGCGCCATTGGGTTATTGCTGTTCTCGGCGCCGACCGCCTTCTGGCAGGGACCACCAGCGACGTCACGAGCGGCGCGATATTGACGCGACCACCATGCCGCCGGGCATTGCCACCGGCTTCGTGCGCAAGCTCTACCGCATCCTGGACCACGAGAGCGCCGAGATCGTGGCGTGGGACGCGTCGGGCGCGTCGTTCTCCATCCATGACAGCGACAAGCTCAACGATACGATTCTGCCGCGGTATTTCCGCGGCCGCCTGTGCGCGTTCCGGCAGCAGTTGATCGACCATGGCTTTGAGCAGGTCGAGTGCGAAGACAATGAGAACCGAGAATGCTACAGGCACGAGAACTTTTTGCGGCGCTGTCCGGAGCGGCTCAGCTTGATCGTACGGAATCCCAAGCCGAAGCGCAAAGGCGGCGCGACGATGGTGGCCAAACCGACGTTGAACTCGCCATCGGCGCGTTCTCCGAAAGCGCTAAGTCTCCAAGCCAATGGCGTGCCTGCGGTGGCGTCGCCAGCGAATAGTGGTGACCTTATGGTGCCGTTGAAGGTGAATCTGAGCACGAATACAGTGATGCTGAAGCGGCATCGGGCGGCACAGGATGGCGCCGACAGTGGCGACAAGCGAGCGCGCTCGTCGCCACACGCAGCTAATCATGGTGGTCACTCTGGCACGCCGTCACCGTCGAATCAGCAGCGACGATTGCCGGCGAACCCGTTGTTTGCGCGCGACCGCAAAGGTGCGGACCAGGCGTTCAACCGCATGACCGAAGTGATCACGGCGTTGCTGCCCAAGAGCTCCGAACTGCCCGAGCCGATCAGCTATTTGAACCAAAAGGCTCCGTCCCCACCAAGCTCGGTGGCATCCAGCACCCCTCCAGTGTTCTCAGACGACATGATCAAGTCAGCGCTGTATTTCCTTGTGTCGTCATCGACGACAGGCACGGAAAACGTGGCGGCCAATAACCCAGCCAAGGCGTTCGGGGATGAGGTGAATAACTCACTGGCCTTTCCACCTCCAGTCATGCCAGTGACCGGCGAGAACCCGTTGTTCAGCAGCAAGAAGGAATCGATGGACGACGATGATGAAGATAGCGTCTGGAACCTGTTGATGGCGTCGTCGATCGACCGCGTGAAGACGGTCATCAGTGACGTCAACTCGCCGCAAGAACGCATGAACCTCATCATCCGCGAGCGAGAGCGCCTCGAGCAGCAGCGCAAGCAACTCATGCAGAACACCAAACCACCGCTTCAGCCGCGTGCGCAAGCCCCGGCAGCATCGACCACGAAAACCCGACCAACCCACCACGACGACGATCACGACAGCCTCGAACCCACTATTCACACGCACGCCAGCAAGTGAGTCGCTGGCAGATGGCGCCAGCGCTGCGACCAACAGTACGCCATCCGCGTCTGCTCCTGGCGCTCCATCCGACGACGGATTATGGAGGCTGTTGATGTCTTCGTCCATCGACTGTCTGCGGCGCAACGCCGCCGACTTCCCATTTCCAGTTTAGGTTACGACAACGATGCAACGCTCGCAATTCCTCGCATTGATCACCCGGTGCGGCAAATAACGTTATGATTTGAATGTGATTAACAAACTTGTTGGGTAGCGGTGGGGCTGTTTTTTTGAACCGGGGGGGGGCGATTTATGTGTTGTGACAGAACCGTTGTGTGTGTGCGGTGCACACACAACCCATCAAGTCCACCTCTGGCCATGAGTTCGGACGAGGCGATATGGGCGTCAATGACAGCGCCACCGCCACTGCCACCACTGTCACGGCATGTGGTCGCGTCGGAGATCGTTGCCGAGCTGACGAACAACACTCAACGTCTGATGGAGACGGACGACATGGGCGAGCCCATGGGCTCGGAGGACACGCGCATCAGGGATAACACGGTGAGGCATGGATTGGATGACGCTGGTGCACGAAGCAATCAGCCCGGGACCCAGCTGGTCAAGATCTGGAACCGTTCGGTTCACAGTGGTGCCGATGACACGGATGGCAGCGCCGAAGGGCTCGGTCCTGGTCCTGGTACACGGCCCAAAGCGTCGCACACATCCGCGCGTCAGCAAGCACCAAGCAGCATCCCGGAAAGATGGGACTGCGACGGCGATCTGGATGTCACACGCCCGCGGCGCAAACGGCGCTGCTGTCGGGACGATGGTGCACGCAACAGCAGCGCGTTGCCGCGCTGGGAGCTTGTCACGCGGGGCGCAACGGCGTGGGACTCAGCTGGCTCGCAGTTATGGCGGGCTGCGTTGCTGATGAGCGAGTTTGTTCTCGATGCGCGGGCAAGTAATGCGATGCGTGTCACTGATGACCATCCAACAAACCATGCGGGATGTTCACACATGACGTCATGGAACTGTGGAATATGTGTGCTGCGTGAACCAGGACATGTTGGCCGGAGCCGTCGTGCTGGAGCTGGGATGCGGCGTTGGCCTCGTGGCGATCGCCGCAAGTGGCATTGTCAATGCAGTGCTGGCAACCGACGTGGAGATGGACGCGTTGGAGCTGACGGAGTGGAATTTGCGGAGGAACAAGGCACAGGTGGACGAGCGCGTCTCATGGACGATTGTTGGTCAGGCGCTGACCCAGCTCGTGATTTGTGTGTGCTGTTTTGATTGTGGGAATCTTGCGCGAACGACTGACTCGGGGGTCCGTCAACTAGTAGGCAACTGTGTTCGTGCAACAGCTTGCCTGGGAGAACGCGGTGTCGCTTGCTACAGGTCCTACAGACGAGGAAGATCTAGACGCAGCTGAAGAAAATGAAAAAGCTCAGATTCAGGACCCCCGCGATGACGGCGCATCTGCGCGTTCGTTCGCATGGTCTCGCCACGCGACTCATCTGCTCCAACGATGTGGCATCGTGCTTGCCAGGTGCAGTCTTTCCTGCTTGCTTTCTCGCGTGGCCACGGCGAGCGCGACATGTTTTTAGTAATTCTTGGGCTAAAGCCAGGCGTGTGTGGGTGCTGCAGTGATGTGTTCTACGATGCTGTCACCGCAACCAAGTTCCTCGACGCTCTCCATGGCCTGATGGTTCACAATGCATCGCTGGTGGCATTAGTGGCGATGGAGAAACGGGTGGTGTTTTCAGCACTCGAGATGCGCGAGGTCGCGCTCGGATACGACACGTTCCGCAGTTGGCTCTGCGAGCATCCCCAGAGCCGAACCCCACTGGATAAAGATAACACGACCAACCGTGTGTGCTGCTGTCGTTGTCATCTAACGACGTCGTCATCTTCCTTCCCCGTCACGCACGACCGACGGTTCGTGGCAGAGCAGCTGAGTCTCGACGATATTCCTCATGTGCTGCAATATCAACGAGTGTCTACGCTAGAGCTCTGGAAAGTGACTAAGATCGTAGTCGAAGTGTGAGGCAATACAAATCTGTCGCCTTGCCACCGGCACCGGTCTTGCTCGCACACCACTCGTCAACACAAACGGAGACAGATCCAGAGAATTCCTCTGGAGTTTATGAAGCTGTCACTCAAATGCTGAGACATCAGCAGCATTTGATTAGTTTAAATTCATCTCAAACGCATGGCATGTCTAGTGGTGAATATTTAGCGAATTCATAATTAATTAATCATTATCATCAGCAACCTTCTCCACCTCCTGCTCATCAGAGACGGATCGTTGCCAACGCATCGCTCTCCCAGCGCATGAACATGTGTGTGAGGTCGAACATCATCTGATGCGGAGAGCAGAAGCCGCGAGCGGCCGTATTCTTCGACGCAAACTTTGGGACGCAGCCCTCGAAGGACACATGCGTCGAAACGTAGTCGTTGGGGTCAGACGTGATCGTGCACCTGGAAAAAGAACACAGCAATGACATGAGCATTCTCGTCTCGATGCGAAACGCGACACAATGCACTCTCACCACGTCGTGAAGGGAATCTGGACAATTGGCGTGTCCGAAGGCTCGTTCTGGTGGCAATGGTGCGCCTCGGCACGATCGACCGGCAGACTGTTGCAGACAATGATGTGGTGCGTCGCGGAAATGGGGAGCCACGAGACAAGGAAAAACAACTGGTACGTGGCGCTGGGCGTGGGCGTGGACGCGCACATGATGACGTTGCGCGCGTCCACTTCTTGGACCACATGCGCGTTGCTGGTGAATCCCGGGAGTCCAGGCAGGCGGTTCGCGAACAACGACGGCGACGTGAGCGCCAGCCACCCGCGATACGCAAGGTCATCCACGAGTTCGCCAGCGTACAGCTTGGACGCACCGAAGCACAGGTCTCGGCTCTGGCTGATGGCTTGGTGGTAGTTCCAGCCGAGGATGTTGGTGACGTCGGTCGAGTCGCGTGGAGCCACAGACTGCAGTTTTTCCAGACCCGCCTGAAGAAACGCCTTGCACTCAGCCGCACTCAGCAGAGGACGCTGCGCCGTGACGCAGGAGCACTCGTACGCGATCACTTCGTCAACGGGCGCCATGTCATCGATCTCCGGGATGACCTGTGAATGGGTGGATCAGGAAAGCACGAGGCGTCAGATTATGGGCGATGTGGCATGTGCTGGTGGGTGAGGCTTATACGCACGTTGAGTTCGACTTCAAGGACTCGTGTGAGTTTGCGACAGATCTTCATCTTGCGCAGCAGCATGTTGTTCAAGGAGTCGTTCTCACTGGACAAAGCCTCGCGCAACCGGCACGTTTCCATATAGCGGCGGTACAGGCGCGGCATGCCGCTGGCGTGTTGCGATTTCATGAGGGTGGGATCACCGCCATAGCGATCCTGAAGTTGCGAGACCAGTGACTGGTACTTCTTGTCCAGTCGCGTCGCTTCGTCCCGCAATTCTTGAAGAATGCGCTGTCGATCAATACACATGAACAGCAACTCGTCAGTATGCTGCGGCCGCCAACCACCAATTCCACACGGGCCAACGTACGATCTTGCGATGATAAAAGCGCTTGACGGTGATGCGGTTGCGCTCACGCTTCTCCTCAACCGACAGCTCGCGGAACACTCGCGGCTTGGCCGGTTCCAGCTCCAGGAGCGCATTGGACTTCATGAAATCCATGCAGTCCGTCGCTTCAGACGTATCGGTGGGCGAGGCCGGTGGCAACGCAGACGTCGTGATGTGGAGGACTGAGGCGTCGTAGTCCATTGCTCTCTCCGAGAGGAAGTGTGTGAGTGACTTGCTCGAGACTCGGCACGATGCAGAATGACAGCCAAGCAAGGACATGAATTCGTGTCAAGGCGTGACCCGGCGTTGACGCCACCACGCCGTCGCTCGTGAACCCGCACCCCCGTGCACTGGCAGGCTCTTTTGGTGGGCGAATGCTTCGTTGCCGGGCTCTGGCAGATGCTCGTGCGAAGATGAGCCGCCGAGCTGTGTCAGCTGCGGCTGATGACGTTGCGAGAGCGGTGGCGACGTGCAAGCACTGGCTTTCGCGTGCTTGGCGCTGGCTGCTCCGTTGCATGCAGGCTTGTCGCCTGGCCAAGAGCAGCGATCTTGGCCGGCCGCGCATTGCACACGGCCTGTCCGGACCGGATCCAAGATGTTGCTCAGCCAGTTGTGCTGCCAAAAGCTTGCTGTGTGAAAACAGGTGCTGGCCGAGCGCAAGCGAACGGGGCATCTGCTGGATGGGGTGGCGGCGGGCGGTAGCACCACTCATGCGCCACAACACGTCGGCAAGGCGCGACGGGCAATTGCGCTGCGCGACAAGGCTTTGATCAGTCCTTGATGGCATTGATCACGATTGGATGTGAAATCGACAACACGGAGGGGCAGTGTCGTGCGGCGCAGGACACTACGTGGTGCGTGGGCAGTGGCCGTGACACGCGTTTGCAAATCGAGGCAAGCGAACGATCTAGCAACGATCGAAACACACGCATGAGCAGCGAGCTGCGACGCAGGAATGCCACACGCCACCCCGTGCGAGCGAGCGAGCAAGCGAACGGAACGAGCGAGACCAAGGAATGCGGGGGTCCCACTCGTCGAGGAACTTGGCTCGAGGCGTGAACGCCACGAGAAGCTGCCATTACGAACAAATTCAAGATGTCCACCGTTCAGTGGTCCCAAACAGCTGGCCCGCAAGCACTTCAAACATGCGGTGCGAGGAGGTGGTTGGGAACGAACGAGCACTGGATGTTGCGATTGGATGCAGTCGCGTTCACTGAACATCTCATGCAGGCTCCGGGTTGGCAGTGGACTCGAATGTGTGCCCACTGATGGCTTGGAGTCTCAACGTCGTCGTCGACCGAGACGGGGAGAAGAGGTGAGAGGAAGCCAGCAAACGCCCTGCCATTGCCAACGCGCGTGTGTGTTTCTTCAGCGGTGCAAGTGTGGGCGAAGGCACTCGACGTGGCAAGTTCCAGGGCAGGCACGACGGCACCAAGAGACAGAAACAACACGCATTGATGGACGGTTCACGCGGCCTTTGTGCCGTGCTGGGACACTTTCGCAGTGCCAAACCGCGTCACGGTTGCGCCACCTGACCACTTCAACCGGCGTTGACAAGGACAGCGCGCGCAAATGAATTGCCCTACCTCTGTGGCGAGAACCGAGTGCAGGTGCGACAGTGACTGAACCCGATCAAACGCGCGCGCGCCAGCAAGCGGTGATGGGCTCGTCCTCATGAACAATCATCACGCGGACACGATCCAACACGTGCCCCCGTGCCCACCACGGCGTGACCACGATGATCAGCGCAGTCGCTGCGCTCGGGTCAGTTGCGGATGCCTGCCTGGTCTGCCGATCAAGCGCTAAGCTCGGTGGAGAGTTCTGAAAGCTGGCGCTCCAACGCATCGAGCCCAACCGCGTTGCTTCCCACTGACACAGACACGCATCCGCGCGCAATGATCAATTCCATCCATCCCACTGACCGCTGCAGCTTGCACTCACCACATGGTGCGTGATGTACGGTATGGTGATGTGTGACCATCGATCAGAATCGTCAGCACCCTTCAACTCTT